>MNCI01031524.1:1166229-1262230 GCA_015680685.1 Gnetum montanum
GTCATGACAGTAAACCGACACCACAGAGCTCTGTCCAACATGACGCTAAACTGTCACACTCATTCACCAGAGTCTGCTAAGACTATAAACTAGCTTGCCTCTTCATAGTCCGCCATGACTATAAACTAGCATCATACCATCCGCTACGACGATAAACTGGCAATGTCCAACGGGTTACGACATAAAACTAACCCACGACAGTCTGCTAAGACTATAAACTGGCCACATCATTTTCTGGCACATTCATCTACTACTGTAATTCTTGACATGCCTGCTGCATCATTCATCACACTGGCTTTAACAACGCTATTGCTGCTCATTCTGTTTGCCTCAAGTTTCACATGGCATCTCCATTTGCATCAGTCACATTCATGCCTGAAGTGTTCGCTAACTCATTCTCTTGTGGTTTTCTTGTCTTCTTGGAGTTGTGTTTGCAGGATGACACCCAGTGGTGCTTGTACACAGATACACTTCATCACGGTGACAAGGGGCCACATTGTTTCTGATGCACGCAACCAGGTTAATCAATTTGGTCAAAAGTACATTCCCAGTTCTCAATACATTTTCCATTTCCCCAACACTCTTACTCCCTTTCCTACTCAATTACAGTTCCCAAATACATCCAGTACACCCCAAAGTATGAGCACACTGTTACACGCTGCCACACTCTCAAGCAATTGCAACACACAATATGGCACATGAGCATGAGTGCAAAATTGAAAGAAAGCTCTTTCCAAAAAAAAGAGACAAAAAAAAACAACAAAAAAAATAAAAATAAAAGAGCAAAAAAAACAAAAGAAAAAAAAAGAAAAAAAGAAAGAAAAAGAAAAGAGCAAAGAGCAAAATGAACTACAAGACCTTTGGCACTTCCCATAAGCCCCAGGCGGGAAGGCAGTTGTCTTGGAAACAAACACTCATGTCTCAAAAGCTCAAGTAACACCTCATTGCGTAGCTTTGGCTCTCCACCAACAGGTTTTCTCTAACACCAAACAAAGGGCCTGTTCCTCCAGAGAATGTAACCCACCATCACATGGCCAACAGGTCCTCTTAAACACTAAACAAGAGTCTTGTTCTGCCAAAGGATGCACATCTCATGCCTTGATTCCGAGTCTGCTAAACAATGGCTATTGTCAAGGATCAGCATGACCGGTATACACACCAGAGAATCCCCTTTACCATGCGCAATCCCTTGCTCAAATCCCAATCCCCATAATTTCCATTTCACTATCCAACTACAAACTTCATTTCCCCAATCCCATGTACTCTTGAACACAGTGCGATGACATCTGGTCAAGTGCCAAAGGACAATGTTTCTACCAAGTTTGCTTGTGGTGTTTTGTACTTCTTTGTCGATGCCTCTCGGGTTAATTCCTCTAGACATCAACAAAGAGGGGCCAATGAAACACCACAAAAATTTTGGCTAACACTTGAAGACAGAAATGAAGCTAAGTCATGTTGATTCTCAACATGACCAAGCTTGAAAGCCTCCAAAATAACATCGAACAAAGTCAAATCAAGCAAGTAAAAGTTCCCTGGGACCCACAGAAGACTACGATGACATCTGGCATAAAGCTTGGCAAATCTTGAGCTCAAAATACTTGGTTTTCACTAAGTATGCATTCTGTACGCTGGCCTACACATGCCCAGCGTAAGGCCCAGCGTACAGCAACTTTCGGGGCTCAAAAACTCATCAAAACATGCTAAAGTAAAGTGTCCAGACCCCCCAAGACCTTTCCCAAGGTTCCTAGCAGGTCTCAGGCACTTGAAAATCGAATTTTTGGCTCCGAATGATGGTCTTCCATTCCTGCACGCCCGGCGTGTACGCCCGGCGTAAGGCTAGCGTAGACAGACTTTCGGGCCCCAAAAATGCATCAAAACGTGCCAGAATCGAGCGTTCGGACCACCCAAGACCTTCCCCAAGGTTCCCAGCAGGTCTCAGGCACTTGAAAATCGAATTTTTGGCCCCGAATGATGGTCTTCCATTCCTGCACGCCCGCCGTGTAAGCCCGGCGTAAGGCCAGCGTAGACAGACTTTCGGGCCCCAAAAATGCATCCAAACGTGCCAGAATCAAGCGTCCAAACCCCCCAGGACCTTCCCCAAGGTTCCTAGCAGGTCTCAGGCACTTGAAAATCGAATTTTTGGCTCCGAATGATGGTCTTCCATTCCTGCACGCCCGCCGTGTAAGCCCGGCGTAAGGCCAGCGTAGACAGACTTTCGGGCCCCAAAAATGCATCCAAACGTGCCAGAATCAAGCGTCCAAACCCCCCAGGACCTTCCCCAAGGTTCCCAGTAGGTCTCAGGCACTTGAAAATCAAATTTTGGGCTCCGAATGATGGTCCTCCATTCCTGCACGCCCAGCGTACACGCCGGGGTGTGGCCAGCGTACAGCAACTTTCGGGCTCCAAAAAAGCATCAAAACGTGCCAGAATCGAGCGTCCAGACCCTCCAAAACCTTCCCCAAGGTTTCCAGCAGCTCTTGGGCATCCAAAAATCAATTTTTGACCTTAAAGTAAAGCATTTTCATGTGTATACGCTGTGCACATTTTTGGCTTACGCTGGCATGTTATACGCTTACGCTGGCATCCTCTACGCTCAGCATCCATCAGCGTAGACGCCCAGCGTCTATCCAAGTTCACACGTCTAGCATATACGCCCAGCATAGACACCCAGCGTGTACGCCCAGTGTATACGCCTAGCGTGTACGCCCACGTGTCTCCCAGTCTGATTTTCCCGGTAACCCTACCCCTATAAATAGCCCAGTTTTCTGCATTTTCAAGCAGGGAGAAAAATTTCTAACCAGAGCCTAAAACCCTCCACGCTAGAAGTCCTGTACACCGAGCACAGTCTCTACGCTCCACCTACAGTGTCCCAGCCGAGTCATTCCTACACGCGCCGGGGCCTTTCGTCCGCCTTGTGTCAAAGCCACAACTGCGTTTGGACCGGTGCACTTTGTAATCAATTCTTAATATAAAACAGTTCACATTTTGCTCAGATTTATTGCAGTTTTCTTTGTTTTTCGGTTTACATTTACAGGCTCTTCGGTTTACGTTTACAGGCTCATTTACATTATCGTGCTTGTTTACGGTTTACATTTAGCGTGCATTGTTTACGTATAACCCAACGTGTTGTAGCGGCAAACGTTGGGGAAGTCCTTGTTTGATCCGCGTGCGGACCATTCAAGGCACTCTGCCTTCGTCTGTTCCAGCTTGCCCTCAAGCGGAGGCAGGGTCGACTGTGCTTGTCCGCTGATCTTTCGGTGCCCGTAACGTTCCAGCCTTGCACCAACGATTTCGGTCAGTACAGGGGGATCTACGCTTGGTAACCCAGTGGCGTATTTGGGGTCTGCGCTTGGTAATCCCAGTGGCGTACCTAGGCCTATGCTTGGTAGTCCCAGTGGCAGTCGTGCACGAAGTCCAAGATGTGTACGGTTGATCAAGGAATCGGTTGCTCGTCGCACTTAGGCTAGATTAGATTTTCTTACCTTTTCCTCTTAGCTTAGATTTAGTTAAATATTATTTTCCACTGCCATCAGGAGTAGCGTTAGAATTAGAACACATCATACACCTCATCTAGACTAAACCATACATGACATATGCAAAACTAGTCTAGATGGGAAGACAGCGAACTGCGACCTAAGGCTAACTATCTAGGTGCCACAACTAGTCCATCTGCGGAGTTCGACCGGATCGCGCGTGTGACGCTCGTTTCGTATGGTTGAGTGTAGGGGTACCTCGCCACTCATCACTAATGAACAAACTAATAGTGAGTCCCCATGTCATATGGTAGCTTATGATCTTACAAAAATTTGATCTTACAATGGTAAATCAAAAGAGAACTGAGAATGTGATCATTAACCACTTGTCTCGGTTGAGATGGAACAACAAAGAGAAGAAGACTTCACTTTCTAATCAATTTCCTAATGAAATCCTCTTTGCTAGTGCTATAAATGAACAAGTTCTTATTGAATCTAACTGGTATGATGGCATCCTCACTTTTCTTCTCACTCAAAATATGCCATAAGAGGAAGAGATAATAGTTTTCTCATCAAGACATACACTTCATGGAGATCAATGGACATCTTTATAAGATGTGAGCTAATGGCCTCACTTGTTGGTGTGTCCCTAATGCTAACCAATTGTGGATCCTTCAAGATGCTCATGAGAATCCTTGTGTGGGCCACTATGCTGGGAGATGCATGACCATTAGGATTATGATGGTAGGGTATTATTGGCTGACACTCTTTAGGAATGCTCACCAATTTGTCTACTCTTGTGAATGCTATTAATGCAATGGTGGAATGACCACTTGAATGGAGGAACCTCAGTAGTGGATCCAACCACTAGAATCCTTTGACATTTAGGGCATTGATTTCATGGGTTCCATCACATCCATGTCAAATGGAAAGGAGTACATCATAGTTGCTATTAACTATTGTATGAAATGGACAGAAGTAGCAACTATCACTGACTATACATCTTCCACAACTACTCATTTTTTATAATGAAATGTTATAAATAGGTTTTGGATGCCACATACACTAATTTCTAATAATGATACTCATTTTATAGGCATCACCTTTCAAAATCTCATGCAACACTTTGGGGTAAAACATAAATTAACAACACCCTACCATTCCTAAGCCAATGGTCAAGTAGAGGTAACAAATAGAAAGATCACTAATATCTTAATTAGAATAATTGGAAAATATAGTTGAGACTAGAGCATGAAACTTAATGATGCCCTTTGGGCCTAATGCTCAACATGAAAACTCCCTATATGCTATTCTCCCTATGAGCTAGTGTATGAAAAATTATCAACTTTTTCTATTTAGGCCAAGCTTCGTACACTTTCAACAGCTTGTGATCTTGACCTTGATAATAGCCTAGCATAGAAAGAAAGACTAATCAACCTTAATGTACTAGATGAGAATCAATTGGTGGTCCTATCCTTGAATGAAGTGCATAAAGAATTTACCAAAAATGCCATGACCTGAAAATAAAAAAGGTAAAATTTCAACCAAGAGACAATGTCCTTTCCTGAAACCCCACACATGTACCACAATGAACTAAGTTCCAAACATTGTGAGAAGGGGCTTATATCATCTATAAAAAATTTTCCCCCTATGGCCATGTTAATATATAAACTTGACTTCCCAAAAAAAAGGTTATTAGTTAACATTCAACAAACAAAGCCTTTTCATGAGCCTAACAGAGCCAGTGCTAACAACACCTCTTTATATGAACATCAACCCTCAATTTTTTGTATCTCATCCTTCCAACTTAATCATGGTGGATATGGCCATCCATGTTAATCATATCAGTGGCTCCTTAGTTTTTACATCTTTTTTTTTACACTTTTTTGTTTTACACCTTTTTATTTTTACACTTTTTTTCATATTTTTTTGTTTTACACCATTGTTAGTACATTCTACCTTTCTTGGATATTTTACAATTTATTTTATATGTTACTTTATTTTGATTTGGTTTTTCTTATGTTTTCTAATGTTTTTTTTCTTTTCCTTTATTTCCAATAGGACAAAGTGATGTTGTAGCTATTTTCTAATGGTGATTTGTACTTAATGTTATTTGATTGCTAATGTCTATATTCTATCTTTGAATTTTGATAATTGATAACTAGGAAATGATTTATTTTTCATGAAATAAACAATGAGTCCACATCATCCACCCATCTACAACACTCTATGGTGTTCCTTACTTTGAAAATATGAGGTCATTTTCTTTAATGAAACTTTAATGAACTTGTGACCTTGGTAGTTTCCAAACTTGGGAAAGATTAAATGGATTGATAAGTATATGACTTCAAGGGGATTTGATGCTCTTTGTACTTGCCCAAAGTCTTGAGTGTATGAGTGTTTTCATGAATCTCTCACAATTCCCCTATTGACCAATAATAGAAAGTCAAAGTATTTGCATGGTGTGGTTCCCATCCAAAAATTCATAAAGACATAAAAAAATAACTATGGGAATTTAAAGCACATAACTTAGAAAAAATAATGGGATACAAGCACTAGTTATAAGACTAGAAAGACATGTTTTCCATGCTTTAATGTCCCCTCTAACTAAGGCCCTTTCTCACTTCCTACTTCTCTTTTTTTCTCAATAAGGAATAGTGATTGATCTATGGGAGCATTCTTGTGTCTCGAGGAGGTGGACTTGTCTAAATCAAATAATATTAAAATAATGAATCTACCATGATCATAACTTAGCCAAAAATGACCTACCCAACAAGATAAGGTACCTAATGTTATAAGTTACACATCACATGCTAATCCTTGGTTATGTTATGACCATAGATGACACTTAAGGGAAAGCATGTAGAAGAGGGAGAGTCATCCCAACTGAGAGAAAAATGAACAAAAATGGGAAGGGTCCAAGAATAGCCCTAGGAGCAAGCAATAGAAACCAATGCAATGAGACCTCTTTAGGAGAAGCCTGAAGTGGAATCTATCTAATAGATTCCTGAAGTGGTTATGACTAAATAATCTTACCAAGATGAGGCACCAGAGCCAAGATCGAACCTTAAGATGAGGTCACCTTGATAAAGGTCTATCTCAAGTAGATCAAATCCAATAAGGTTTGAAACTTTTTTCTTTAAGAGTTGAACTTTGGATCCTTCTTGGCATTTTCTCCTCTAGAAGTTAAAGCTTAATTGCAGAGATCTCCCATGTCACCCACCATCACTTCTAGCAAGGAGTGGTACATGGAAGAGAGATACATTTTCTAGAATAATTAGTAGGCAAGTTCAATGGTCAAAATCAAGGACATTTCTATGTCCTACTCAGTGAAAGAAATTTTTGAGATGCTTAGGCTTCCTGAAATTGGGACCACTCTTGCAAAAATTCCAATGTAGACAGATCTAGGTATCAAGAAAGAATGGATGTAGATGTGTTATGGAGTAGATTGTAAGGAGTTTGATGCGCTCACCATAATGAAACATGCATACTTTAAAATTGTATCCTTTCACCTTAATCCAATGGTGAGGCCTAGCAAAATCATAGCTTTCTTCAACCATGTGTGTACCACTCCAAGTGGTAGATTCCTTGTTAATCTTTCATAACTAATCTATCTTGAGATAGAGAAGCACTTCAAGGAGAATAAACATGGAAAGAAGACACTCCCCTTTCCATGCCTCATTAGAAAATTATGTAATAAGGAAGGCATAACCTACTACATGAATGATGCTATTTGACAAGCTTTAACTACCTCTTGGGTAAAAATGATGAAGGAAAAGGTGCCTATGAAGGTAATACAAGAAAAGGAGTAGCAACCACCACCTCCACCACCCACTCACAAGACAATTCCAAAGACCCATGCTACCATTAAGCACATGCATGAACTCCAAAATAATCTCTCATAGCAGCAAGTAGGAATGAGTGGTGGTGACCCATTTGTGTACAAATTAGCCATGAGCCACCTTAATGAAGTGGCTTCAATCATAAGTCATATGAAGGGTTGGATGCCAATTTTCTCATCCCAATACATGCAAGTTCTTGCAAGGTTGAATCCAAATGACCAAGAGGTAATGATGTCTCTTTTGCAATATTGATAATTCCTAGAGATGTTTGGGAATGTCACTACCTTTTCAATGTGTTTAGAGAAGGGTTAGAAAACAACTGTCCTGGTGATGCAACACCATAGATAGAAGATAGCAGTTAAAGTGGTTGTTGAAAAAGTTGTTGAAGTACTTAATGTGCCTATAGCATTTGTACTATATGTTTTTGTACTTAGAGATGTGCAAAAATTTGCAAGAACCGTCAGTAGTAGATTGAGCATAGCCCAACATGAAAAATTGCTAGACTGATTAGTGGGAACAAGCCAACTGATTCTAGATGTCTTTGACCTTTCCAATACCATCACTACAACCTAGTTGGAGCTGCTCAAGGAAACAGTAAAGTGCATCATCATGGAGGGGCAACTTGAAATAGCTCGAGCTAAAAACCAATGCTTGCCTATGAAAGTCATTGAATTGAGGGCCTACCTTGTTGATCTTATGTTGTTCAACTAAGTAATCACATGAGATGAAGCTTTTTAATAGCTTTAGGTAAGACTCAAATAGGTTGAAAATGCCAAGAAATTAGTAGTGTTTGACTAGTCCTTGGCCAATGCCACAACATACAACATATAGAAGAACTTTTTGGCTCAGACTCAGCAGGAAAATGAGGACCTAATCATAGAAAATCATCACCTATGTAATGTTGATGTGTAAAAGTAGAATATTTAAGAATTTATACATTAATAGTAGGAGAAGATAGTGAAGGTAAAAATAGAACTAAGGAGGTTGGCAATAGAGAATAGAAGCCTCTTGATGGAGGAAGTCCATATCTTATGCCAAAAATCTATAATCACAATTGTTGCCTAGAAAAATGAAGCCCTTAAGTTAGAAACTATGAAGAATCATTATAGGGACCAGGTGGAATTGTAGAAAGAAATCAACAAAAACCACAGCCAATTGGCAAAGGTAAAATTCAATGAGGCCCTCCAGCAGCTCCAACAAGGAGGCAATGTTTAGCAACCTATGCTTGATGGGTTGAATGCATACAACAAGGCTAAAATCTAGATGAAGGAGGTACAAATTGAGGAAATGATGGAACACATGGAGCTTTCCAAACTTAGATATGAAAACCTAGTGATGCTAACTACCAATAGGATATGGTTAGAATTAGAGAAGTAGGTGGTTAGCTTGTACTTATTGTACAAGGCAAAGTTCCGGAACCACAAGGAGACCAAGCAAAAGCTTGAGATTGAAAATGTAGAACTTGAGGTTCTTAATGTGAAGTTCATTGATAAGAGATTAACTACTAAGAACCTAGACAAAAAAATGAATGATTACTAGAAGCTAATGAATGCACTCAAGGTGTTCAACATCAAATGCAAACAATTCATTGCCTAGTTTGTTAATGTGAAGGTGTTTTTCTTGACAATGCCCTACTCATGGGATGTTCCCATTCTAGTCCATATTGGTGAAGTAATGTGGACTATGAATGATCCATAGAGTAAGGAGGAGAAGATGAAGGCATTTTTGGATGTCATCCATCTTCCACCATAGGTTGTAGCTATAACAACATAATCACAAAACTTCCTCAGCAACCACATGTGCCTTAAGTAGGAGAAGGTCCTTTAGAACCTCAAGAGCCTCCATTGCCTAGGACCATCTAACTTCTTCATCATCTTCATGTCATTAGAGCAGTTGTGTTGTTAGTTTTTGTTTTTGTGTTTAATTTTGTTGTCCTAAATACAAAACTTTTCTAATGATTGTAAACCAAACACTTTGGGCACTTAGTTTTTGTTATGTTTGTTTTGTGTATCTATAGTTATTCAATAATCCCATACATTTCCAAATTTTGTAAGGAACTCAAGGACGATTTTTCATTCAATCATGGGGATATGATGAATTGCATTATTGGACCACATTGACAAGATGTCATCGATGTGACCTCATCTCTGGGATGTCATTGATGTGACCCCATTGATGTAGGGTTTGACTTATTTACATTTTCTCATCAATGAGGCCCCTACCCACTGCATTTATGGAAATATTTGGATAGTCATAGTTATGCTCTTATAGTTTTTCCTTTCCAATAGTTAGAATATTTTCTAAGTGCCCATAGTAGAAGTCAAAGAGTATACCAATCTTTATTCAAGAATTGATGTACTTGAGTATCTCAATGTGAACAACAATATAGAAGAGATTTTCTAATCAAACCTTGTAGCACTCAGAATAGATTAATTATTTTCTTTATGCATTTAAAATTCATGAAATTTACTTTATTGTTTTTAAGTAGTTAATTAAGATTGATTAGATAGCAAACATAAGTACGACTACTTTGAGCATACGTTTAACACTTGGTAATTCCAGTAGCAGTTAATGTTTGGTAATCCAATGGTGCTATAACGTGTTTAGGATATGTACAAAAAGTGGAAATGGATTCTTGTGTTAGGATTAGTTAAGTATTAACTAGTTATTAGATTAATTAAGCAATTAAATATTTTATTCTTGTTCTTAGGTGACATAAACCCATAAAAGATTAAATGATGAAAACAATATGCCTCAGTTACACTTAACCATATACTTTCACTTCACAAGTGGAACTAGGAATACAACAATTGCAATAGTTAGATTCATCTCCTAGAGCCAATGTACTTAGAAACCTAAAGTCTTTTAAATTTGAATAGATTTTTTAGTGGACACTAGTGATTTTCATGGTTGGGTGTAGGGCATACTTACTACTCATCATTAAGGAACATGATAAAACTAGTTTTAATTTTGTTATTGTAACAATAGTTACATATAATCATGATTATGTGGAGGGGGAACTTCCAAGTATGTTTGGCTTGAAGGAGCAATGTCCCAAGGTATTGAAATGGGAATCTAATGGATTACCACCAATGTAGAATGTATAGGATCATTAATTTCATTTCTAATGCTACCATTCCAAATAAGCAAGCATACAAGATGGTACCAAATCGGTGAATAGAATGGCAAATGTAACTAGAGAAGTTACTTATAAATGACTTCATAAGGGAATATTTTTACCTTGTGTAATTTTAATAGTGCTTGTGCAAAATAAAAATAGTGATGAATGGAAAAAGTGCATTAATTCTAAGATAGTGAACATGATAACAATAAGGTAAAGATTTTAGATTCCAACGATGGATGATATTCTTAATGTCTTTACAAATGCAAAATTTTTTAGAAAAATTGATTTGAAGAGTGATGATCATCAAATTTGAATCAAGCCTCATGATGAATGGAAAATAACTTTCAAAATATCAAATGGATTGTTTAAGTATTTGGTGATGTCATTTGGGCTCACAAATACACTTGGTACATTCATGAAATTGATGCATAATGTACCTAAATAATTGACTCGTAAGTGTTGCATTATCTTCTTTGATGATATTTTGGCATATAACTCTAATGAGGGGAAGAACTTGGATCACTTGAGAAGAGTCTATCTAAAATTGAAGAAGGAAAATTTGGTGATCAATGTGAAGAAAAGTCAATTCTTAAAGAGGGAGATCACATACTTGGGGAATGTCATTTCTAAAAATCAAATTTGGATGGAAGCTACCAACATGAGAGCTATTAGAAATTAATCAAATCCTAAGAATGTTGAGGAGGTAAGATCAATTCTTAGTTTATCAAGTTTTTATCAAAGGTTCATAAAACATTTTAGTGGTATTTCTTGATCTATTTTTCCTTTTCTAAATAAGAATAAAGAACTCAAGTAGAATGATGAAATTCAAAGGAGCTTTAACTTGTTAAAAGAAAACGTTACCAGTGAACTACTGCTTGCAATTCCAAATTTTGAAAAGCTTTTTAGGTGGAGGTGGATGTAATTGGACTTGCTATTGGTAGGGTACTTTCATAAGAAGGTAGGCATGTTTCCTTCTTTTCTAAAAATTGACATGATTCAAGGTAGAAATATAGCATATATGAGGAGTTGTATGCTATTCTTTAAGCTATAAAGCATTAGAGGCATTACTTATTGCCCTACGAGTTCATGATGATGACAAATCACAAAGCACTTTAGTTTCTAAATTCCCAAAATAATTTGGTTGTTAAACACATGAAGTGTGTTGCATAGTTATGGGAGTTCATTTTTGTGCTTAATCATAAAACTGAAAAAGCTAATATGATGTTTTATGCATTATCTAGGGTGCATGTGGTGAATTTCAACATGTCTCATGTTGAAGTTGTGAATGATTTTGCTAATTTATATGAGCATGTTTGTGATTTTGGGAAACTGTGAAGCCATTATTAAGGATGATAGACTAATGAAGAGACTTTCATATTTGTGATGAACTTTATTTAAAAATGGGAAGGTATGCATTCCCAATTGTGATTTTAGAAATTAAATTTTATTTGAGAACCATTGTAGTGACATGAAAGGTCATATGGGTAGGGAAAAAACATTGGACATTATTTTGGCCAAGAATGAAAACTAAAGTTTCAAAATTTATGTAGGAGTGCTTAGCATGTCAAAAATTCAAAGGCTCTAAAGGAGTGAATTTCAGTGTGCCTCATGTTGAAGGTATGGTGATTTTGCTAATTTATATGAGCATGATTATGATTTTCGATAGGTGTGAAAAACTCTCAAGGAATCATTATTGAGTTGGATAAACCAATGGAGGGACTACCATATTTAAGATGAACTATTATTTAAAAATGGAATGGTATGTGTTCTAGATTGTGATTTTATGAAGAAAATTTTTCTTTAAAAGCATTGTAGTGGCATGGTAGGACATATGGGTAGGTATAAAACATTGGACCTTATGGATAGGTACTATTTATGGCTATGGATGGTAACTAAAGTTTCACAATTTATGAAGGAGTGCTTGACATGTTAGAAAATCAGAGGTAAAGGAGTGGATGGTCACTACATGCCTTTGTCAATTTCCAAAGGTCCATGAAAAAGTGTGTTAATGGATTTTGTAAGTGATATTCCAAAAACCAAGAGTGGGAAGGATGCTATTTTTTGTTGTAGTTAACAAGTTCTCCAAGATGACACACTTCATTCTATGCAAAAATTTGAGTGATGTTTCTCATATTACAAATTTTCTTTTATAGCAAGTTGTGAAGCTACATGGAGTTCCTTTGAATATTATTAGTGATAAAAATTTCAAGTTCAATATTCATTTTTATAGAGGTTTCTTTGGAAAATTTTAGGGAAGAAGTTAAATTTTTCTAATGCATATTATCCACAAATTAATGGCCAAATCAAAGTGGTAAATAAATCCTTGCTAAATTTTTTAATGTGTTTATATGATGGATAGCCTAATCCATGAAAAAATTTGATATATCATGTTGAATTTTCTTATAATAATGTTTTTCATATTTCTATTGGTAAAAGCCCATTCGAGATGAATTATGGTTTTTGTTGTAATATGATGGAAATTTTGAAGAGCTTTGAGGTATAAGCTTAACTCAGTGCTAATTTTGTGCAAAAATGAGGGATATTCATGCATAAGTGATGGAAAATTTGGAGAAAAAGGCTAAAGAGAGAGTCTTCAAGAGAAATGATAGAATCCTAACTTTACTATTAGTGATCTTGTTTAGTGTTGATACATTTCTGGAAATTTCATGGAGCAAACTTTATAAAGTTGTAGTGTTGGAAGTAAATTATTATCAAAAAGAAAGAAGAGCTTAAGACTAAAAGAAGATTCTGCGCTAAAAGAAGAGAGGGTTCCTAAGCTAAAGAGCTATGAAGGTATTAAAGCTTGAATGATGGTTTATGTTCCTTGAAGTGTTTTCAGATGCTTGTGCAATAATCTTAATAAGATCTTGAGAATAATAGCTTTTGCAAATTATAAAATCTAGTTGAACGAGCAAGCTTAACTAATTACTTTAAAACAAAATCTTCAGTTCGAGTTCCTTTTAGGCTCTAGCACATAAGATATTGTTCAATTAAAGTTATAAAATTGCAAAAAAGAATAAGATGAGATATGCTAAGGCTATTGGAAGTAGAAATTGTTTTAGCCATGGAAAACCCTATGAGAAATAAGCTTCATTGCACTCACTTTAAACCTAATGTGCCCATTAGCTGTAGTTTATTTTGCTTTTAGTCTCATCATTAGCTTCTTATAATAAGGATCTAAGATTATGAAGGTAAAGAAAGCTTAGAAAAGATATTTAAGCTCTTAAAAAGAAAGGAAAGGAAGCTTCATAAGCCATTATCAATGTATCCAACTTATTAGGAGTGTAATGACCGGAATGGCTTTAAGAATTTCTTAGCAGAAATATGTCAACCTCACAAGCTATTTAAATCAAGCCTTGGGATGAAAACTTTAGATAAATTATGAAAATTCTAAGCTACAATATTATGTGTAATAAGGATCAAAGAAATATTCTAAGCTTTGTGGGATTGGTTGGATAAAGAGTTTTGGGCATTTGCAGATTCTCACTTAGATGAGATTCATCCATGTAGGTGCTAAAAAAGCTCATCTTCATCTTCTATCACCATATCAACTTTCCATGTCATCTTCTCTTCACATGAGCATGCTATTAAGCCTATTCATAAGAATGATTTTCATTGCTACAGGCCTACTCTGCCATGTGGAAAGCTATCACATCAACATCTAGATTCAATTTTTTTTATCTAGATGAGTTTTTTTGCCTCTATCACATCATCTTTTGTCCATGTTAGCATGACATTGGCATGACTTCAGTACTGCCACAATGACTTTGCCAATTCAGCTTCCCATCATGTCAACTTTTTGAGCTAGTTTGAAGGATGAAATTTCTCCTCTACAAACCAACTCTACCATAACTCCATGTTAGCTTGATATTAGCAATGTCATATCAACATATGGATGAAACACCATTTTTCATCTAGATGAGTTCTATTGCCTCTACCATATCTACATGATTTCATCAATGACATCAACAAAGCACCATGTCAACTTGTAGAGCTAGTTTGAGAGGGTGATTTTAGGCTCTATAGATTCACTCTACCACATCAGCATCAATGATGTCACCATGACATTAGCACTATGCCACATCAGCATGTAGATTCATTTCATGAAATTAAATTTTAGTTTGATGAACTAGCTCTACCACATCGGCATAGTACCACATCATCATCACCACTTCAACACCTCACTATGTTAGCACGTGAAGCTCTTTCATGAGGCCACATTTGAACCTCATTAAAGAGCACATGGGGCTTGGTGCATTGAATCAAATCATTAAGAAGCATGCTATTACAAGAAGTTACTTAGTGGTTAGAAATTAAATATCTTTAAAACTAAATTCAATGAATCATGCTCTTTTAAGGGAATTTAGTAATCATTGAAGAATCTTAAAATGTGGAGGATTTTTAGGACAATTATCCAACGTTCTATATGAACCAAGCACCTAGAAACTATAGCATTTAATTTCTATGATAGTTGTAACTAAATTCTCAGTGTTTGTAACTAATTTTAATTTCCCATGATGTTGTAACTACTGATAAGCCACTATATAAAGAGCTTCAAGGGTAGAATGAAAAGGTGGGGTGGAAACTTGGAAGAAGTATTGAGGATTACTTCTAAGAATGACTTGCTCATTGTATCATTAATTTAGCTATTTTTTTATATGTGAGATTTTTCCTTCTCATTTTGTCTTAGTTTGTTATCTAATAGTTTAGATAGTACTGTGTTTGGTATTTAATTTGGGGCTTATCTAATTTCTCTTATAGCTCTATTTTCATGTAATTATAGACTTCTATTTGGTTGCCATGTAAGAGCTTATGTTGTCCTTTTAAATGCATCTTGAGAAATTTAATAGCAATGTCTTTATGAAATTTCTTATTCAAGTCTAGAGGGTCTAGAAATTCTTTGATATTTTGAGCTAACCTAAAATAGCTTCAATTTTAAAATTTTTCCTTAATATTTCAATCTTGGAATTATTAAATCTATTCTAATAGCTCTATTGTTTACAATTCTTGACAACTATTAATTAGCCAAATCATAGCTTGTATTTTGTCATTTACAAAGCATTTTGGTAGTTTAATAGTAATTTCTTTTACAAGACTGTTTGTTGAGCTTAGGTGGTTTGGACAATTTGTAATACTTTATATTGAATTAGAATAGCTTTATTTTGAAGTGTTTCCTCATGTTCGATTTATCTCACTTAAATATTTGAGATTCCACAAAAATTTGATTTATCTCTTATTTTCTTTTAAAATCCATTAAATCTTACTCTATTTTTAATTTTCTTATAGATCTTTCTCTCTAAGGAAACTTAGGAGTAGATTTCTACAGAATTGTGCTTAAGCATTTTGGTGATATTTTATTTGTTTCAAGCAATGTGCTATTGGAACTATATAGACTAAGTGACTTGACAAAATAGGAATTTGTAATGACTCACAATATTGAAAAAGGTTAGTTGAACTTCTATTATAATAGCTAGTTATATTTTCATACACAAACCCAAGCATTTCAACATTCATACATCAAACACACATTTATACTTAGTTCACTCTATTACCACTAAGTTTATTTGAAGGTATTTGGGCCTTGGTGTTTCTAGAGACCAAAAAACATCTAAACTCAAGATTAAAGGAATACCTTTGTTTCCTATCACTCTAGTCATGAGACCGAAGTAGATGTTGGTGGTCACAAATGGTTGTCAATATTTGGATGTACTTGAAGAAGAAGATATTGAGAGATGTCATCTTATCCAAGTTGAAAGCTAAAAAGATTAGTCATTTTAAAATAAAGAACAAAATTAATGATAATGGTTTTGAAATTGATTTAAGAAACAATGTTGATATATCTTTTATGTTTAATATTGTAGATCTTATGCATTACCATGAATTGGTTAATGATGAAATCATACAAGGTAGCATCAATAAGTTAAAAGGGGCTATTAATAAGTCCAAGCCTTCAATAGAGATGAAGGAAATCATAATCAAAAGAAGAGAATCTTTCATCACTTGGGTTGTAAAGAGGCATGTGTAAAGTCCTATTCCTTATTAAGGATGGAATTGTAATATTAATCATGTAATTATCCTTTGAAATAAGGGGTTCCTTGTTATGAGGAGTTGAAACTATTCATGGTACCCTTTTGAAATAGATTTGACCTTTGGCATGTAAGGTTGGGCTTAGAGGTCATATCAAGATTGGAAAGTGATGAGAGCTAGGTGAAGTGGGATAAGAAGTGACTGATCACCCCTTCAGTTGGTTAGGTTAACCATGCTAGCAATGCTAGATTTCTTGTAAGTCCGTAAGTGTTATAGGAAGATAAACTAGAGGGAATTATAGTGTACCAACAAAATAGTTATTTCCATGCAGTGTGATGTTTTTTATTCAAGGATTGATCATATTTCATCAACATCTAGTAACGAGCTGTACATGATTAATTGATTTATTGGAAGGATCAATCTACTAATGCTGCTATATGGATCCATGAGACCAAACTTCTTGAGTGAGAAACCACTTCTACCCCTACTACCTTATTTACATAAGTTTACTTTTTGAAGGGTGGGAGAGCTAGTGTAGGGATACCTCTTCTAATTACCTTGTTCTTTTCTCTATGGATGATTTTTGTAGATTTAGGGCTTTGTGGAGATGTCTTGAAGGTCAAGGAAGTGTATGGGCTAAGAGCTACGTCGTTCGAGAAGACATCTAGGAGATGCTTGAGATGTCTACTAAGAAGTGGAAATGTCTCTCTTGAAATTAAGAGATCTTGGCATCTTCCTTGAACTAGAGATGTCTCTACAATTACATAGATGTCTTTCATTTGTAGGAGACATCTTTGATGTTTTGAAGACATCTCTTTTGAAAGTGATGTTTAACAGAAAGAAGTCCTAAGAAAGGCAAGAGATAACCTATATGGCTAGGGAAACTTCCAAATTGATAGTTCTACATCAAGTCCTTTTGTATTCAATGAGTTGCAACTTTTTCTATGGACTGATTGAAGACTACCATTACCATTTCTCCCTCAACTCTCTTTACTTATTTTTGAAGTTG
Organism: Gnetum montanum; assembly: GCA_015680685.1. Taxonomy (NCBI): domain Eukaryota; kingdom Viridiplantae; phylum Streptophyta; class Gnetopsida; order Gnetales; family Gnetaceae; genus Gnetum; species Gnetum montanum. The sequence goes on from MNCI01031524.1 coordinate 1,183,705, forward strand.
CTAAAAAGCTTCATCTCATGTCAATGTAGGGTTGATAAGAGTAGGGTTAGGCACGTAGTTTAACACCTTTAGCAGCCAAGCATTGATTATGTTCTTGAGCTATTTCAAGTTGCCCTTCTAAGATGAGGTATTTACCCTTTGCCTCTAGCAACTTCAATTGGGTTGTAGTAATGGCATTCAAAAAATCAAAGATATCTAAAATCGATTGCCTGGTTCCCACCAATTGGTCTAGCAATTCTTCATGTTGAGTTGCACTCAATTTTTCACTAATTAATTCCTTAGCAACTCAATCAATAATGATCACCATAGCTCTCTTGTCCCTAGTGCTACATCACCAATATGGTTGCCTCCTCATCCTTCTCCAAGTGCACCAAAAAGGAAGTGGCATTCTTAGAGATTTCTAGGAATAGATGATGCTAAGAGAGAGATACCATCACCTCTCAATCACTTGGATTTAACCTCATAGGCAACTACATTTTTTGGGTTGATAGCATTGATCCACCTACCTCCATCTAGCTGATTATATGAGCCACTTCTTTGAGGTGACTCATGATTGATCTGTACATAGATGGGTATCCACCACTAGTTCTTGCCTATTGCTCCCACTGTTGCAAGAGCTACTCTCAAATTTTTTACATGTGCTCAACCACAATGGAGGACTCTAGTGGTTGCCCATGAGTAGCTGGTGGAGGTGGTCATGCTGCTCCTCTTTTGTGGTCATGGCAAGCATCTTATCCTTCATCATCCCATCCCATTAATAATTAGGAGCATGCTTGAGTGTATCATTTGTGTAGTGAACTATCCCTACCCTTTTACACAGTTTTTTTATCAAGCAAGGAAAGGGCAAGGTTTTTCTTCCACGTTCATTCTCCTTGAAGTGCTTCTCTATCTCTAGCTAGATTAGTTATGGAAGGTTTTCTAGGAATTTCCCACATAGAGTAGAACATGCTCAAGTGGAGAAGACTATCACCTTACTAGACCTCATCATTGGATTAAGGTGGTAGGTCACTATCTTAAAATAAACTCATTCTGCCAATGTAAGTGTGCCAAACTCCTTGCAGTCAACCCCATAACACAGCTAAGTCCACTCCTTCTTTACTCCTATATCAACTTATGTAGACAACTTTGCCATCTATGTTCCTACATCAAGAAACCCAAGGGCCTACGTAATGGCTTCTACTGAGTAGGACACTTGGGTATCCTTGATTTTCACAATGGCTCCTACTCTCCTATTGGTCCAAAAAGGATACATTTCTCCCATGTACCACACCCCACTAGAAGTGATGATTGGCCACATGGAAGAGGCTTGTAGTTGAGCAATGATATCTTTTGGATACTATTCAAGGAATAGCATGAATTTCAGCTCTTGGAGAACTGATCGTTGGATTTCATAGTTCCCGATTATGTCAAGGTAGGCCTGAGTAAGTGTGACTTCTAGTCTGGGTATAGGGCCTGGTGCCTTGCCTTACTATGAATGTTCAAATGTAGCTTCTTATTTGGGAATTTGTTAGATAGATTCCACCTTGACCTCATCTTTGAGAGGTCTTGTTACATGGGTTGCTTCAGCCTATTCTTGGTCATGTTCTTGTTAACCTCTTCCTCCTCTAGGTCATTTCTCCCTTGGTTGTAATGGTCCTTTCTCTTGTGGTGTCTTTAGTCTTGGTGCCATCTGTAACCACACATAACAATGGATTAGAAAATATTATGTAACTTAGAATGACTAGAATACATTATCTCATAGAAAGGTTACACTTGGCTAAGGTGTGATTATGGTTGGATGGATAAAGTATTTACTTATTAATTTAATCTTTGTATTACAAAAGTTGTTGGAAGGGTTAAATTCTTAAAAATTATTTATTTAATAGCATTTTATATCTTAACCCTTTGTGGGAGTTAGAAAAAGTTTTGAAAAAATTAGGATCAAAACCTTGAGGTTTGCTACCCCCATGACTAAGAGCTTACCTCTGGTAACTATAGGATCAAAGAACTAGATGATTCAGATAAATGATGCAAGAGTTATAGGCTTAGGAAGGTTATGGGCTTTGAAAATTGTAAACAATCCTTGGGCATTATGGACCAAATTTGAAAAATTCAAAGTGCTCAATGATATTTATACTATTTTTGCATTGTGTCAAAGGGGCCTTGTCAATGTGGTCAACTGTGCTGACAGGGCCTTGTCGACGCAACTATTGACCATCATTGACTAAGTGAAAACTGGAAAATTACAAAAATATTTTGAATGAAATTAGGGTTAAATGGAAGCCCAAATAGCCATGAACATAATGAAAATATGAGAAGAGGATGTTGAAGTCCCAAAAATTGAGAAATTTAAGAAAAATGAGGAAAGATGGAGAATGAGAGTTCAAGGAGCATAGAGTGGTTTGCACAATGGATTATGCAAAAGATAGGATTGTAGCAATGTCTAAGATAAGGAACTTAACTACCAAAACCAAGATATATGCAAGTGGGTCCTCCCCATAGTAGGCACATGCCCTTGTTGCAATCCCAACTAATGAGTTCATGGGCCCCATAGTTGATTAATGGTCATGAAAAGTTAAGGACCAACCAAAAAGAATCTATCCAAGAATTCCAACACATCATACTAAGACATCAAACATAACATAAAAATTAGTAGTGAGGTGAGTAATGGTAGCATAGATGAATGATTGAGAAGGTGGAATGGAATCTTAAATTGAGGTCGTAAGAAGTCCCTTGTGAAATATGTGTTTAAAATGACCTAAGAAAATTCATCCTTAGTCTAGACTAAAACTAATCTCTTTTAGTGACTTCACATCACCACTTTAAGACTAATCCACCCCCTCAAGACATAAAAGTACTTTTACAAAACAACCACTATTTCATAAAGAGAAAAAAAGAGAAGTAGAAAGTGAGAGAAGGAGGACCTTAGTTAAAAGGGACCTTCAAGCATGGGTAACATGTCTTTATAGTCCCATAAACAATACTTGTAGCATGTTTATTTGCCTAAGTTATGTGCTTTGAATTCCCAACATGTTTTTTTCTTTTGAATTTTTTTTAAAAAATATTTAGATGGGAACCACACCATGCAAAGACTTTATTTGACTTCCTATTAGTGGTTGGAATGGAATTGTAATAAGTTCATGAAAAACACCCAGGCACTCAAGTAAGTAGAAGAGTACAAAGAGTATTGAGTCCCCTTGAAGTCACACCCTCTACAAATGTTTGAATCCTTCCTTATTTCAGAACAACCAAGGTCACATTTTGATTAAAAGTTTCTTTAATAGAAGGGACCTTAAACTCCCAGAACAAAGAAAATCATAGAGTTTATTGGATGGGTGTATGACATGAACTCATTGCTTGTTCCATGAAAAACCATGTCATAGTCATTAGACAAAAAAATTCAAAAATAGAAACTAGACATTAACAATCACAACATTCAGTACAAGTCATCATTAGTAAACAACAATAGTGGCATTATGTCCTACGGTGATAAAGCACTTTTATTAGTAAAAATAATGAAAAATCACACACAAATAAAGCAAAGTAAAATATATATATAAGAAAGTGTAAACTAATCAAGAACGGTAAAAAATTGAGAAAGTAGAATGAAAAACCAAAGAAAAAGGCTAAAATAAACAAAGTGTAAAACAAAAAGTAAAAGACTAAGGAGCCATGTGGATGGTTATCATAGATGGCCATCTTGCTCATGACTATGTTAAAAGCAAGAAATCCAAAAAATAGAGCATGGTTGTCCATCCATTGAGGTGGTAGTTGCACTGGCTTATCTTGGTTCTAGGAAAGGTTTCACTTATTGGATGTTGACCAACTACCTTTTATTTGGGCTTTTAGGCTTCTAGATTCACATGACCCTAGATGTAAAGGTTTGATCAATTATATAAGGTCCTTTCCACAATGTTTGAAACTTTGTCTTCTATGGTACATGTGTGGCGTTCTAATAGAAAACCTTATCTTTTGGTTGAAATTTCACTTTTCATATTTTGAGGTCATGATGTTGCTTATTAAATGCTTTGTGCACCTCATTCAAAGATAGGACCACCAATTAGTTTTCATCTAGAACATTGAGCTTGATTAGTCTTTCTTATTATGCTAGACTTAGGTTAAGATTCAGATCATAGGTTGTTGAGAGTGTACGAAGCTTGGATTGAATCAAGAGCATTGGAAGTTTTCCATATACTAGCTTGTAGGGAGAGTAGCCAATAGGAAATTTCCATGTTGAGAAGTAGGCCCATAGGATATTGTTGAGTTTTATGGTCCTTGTTAAGATCTTTGTGATTTCCCTATTAGTTACCTTTGCTTGAATGTTGGCTTGGGGATGATAGGGTGTTATTAATTTATATTCAACCACCAAGTATTACATAAAATTTCTAAAAGTGGCACTTATGAAATGAGTTTCATTATCAAAAATTAGTGCACATGGCACCCTAAACATATCTACAACATTTTATTGTACAAATCTAGTAGCAATGAATGATGTACCATTAGTAACGGTTGTTGCTTTTGTCCATTTTGTGCAATGGTCAACTACTACAATGATATATGTCTTTCCATTGGACATGGATGTGATGGGATCCATGAAGTCAATGCTCCATATGTCAAAGGGCTCTAGTGGTTAAATCCACTTTTGAGGACCTTCCATTTGAGTAGTCATCCCACCCTCTCATTGACAATGTTCACAAGATTACACAAATTGGTGGGCATCCCTGAAGATTGTAGGTCAATAGTATCCTACCATCAGGATTTTTATAGCCATACATCTCCCTACATAGTGGCCTCTACAAGGCCCTTCATGAGCATCCTAGAGAACACACAGTTGATCTTCATCAAGGACACACCGATGAACCAAGCCATTGGTGCACACCTTGTAGAGGTATCCATTGATTTCCATGAAGTATTTGGTCTAATGAAAAAATTGTTGCTTCTTTCTAAAGTCAAGATTTTATGGAATCTCCTAAGTGAGAAGATAGATGAGGATGCCATTGTACCATGTTGTTTCTATGGGTACTCAATCATCTATTGCTTCTATAAAGAGGAGTTCATTTGAAAACTAATCAAAGAGTGGGCTCTTCTCCTCTTTATTATCCCATCTTAGTTGAGAGAGATGGTCAACGACCACATTCTTAGTCCCTTTTCGATCTATCATCATGAGATCAAATTCTTGCAAGATCATAAGCCATTGTATGATACGAAGACTCATTGTTGGCTTGTTCATTAGGAAGTGGATGGCACTATCGTCCATGTGCATAAATACTTTATAACCAAGCACATAATACCTAAATTTTTCAAGAGCATACACTGTTATCATTAGTTCTTTCTTTATGGTGTTATAATTTAGTTGTGCACCTACAATGCTTTGACTTATGTCGTGGATGTAATATGGACATTTTTTATCATCTATTTACATAAGCACTACTCCCAAACCATACCTAGATGCATCTATTATTATGTGAAATGATTTGGACCAGTCTAATGCTTGTAGAATTGGAGTTTTTACAAGTTTTTTCTTCAACTATTGGAATGCATGTTCACATTCCTTAGTTCAAATGAACAGAGCATCTTTCTTCATTAGCTTAACCAATGGCTTTGTGATCTTAGAGAAATTCTCTAGAAATCACTTATAGTAGCCAGTATGTCCAAGGAATGATCAGACATCTTTAACTATCTCTGGTTGGCATGTTATTTCTTGGATGATCCTTATCTTCTCTAGGTCTACATCAATCCCTTCTTGTGAAATTCGGTGCCCTAACACAATTCCTTCTTAGATCATAAGATGACTCTTTTGTAAATTGAGTTGCAAATTTATTTCCACACATCTTTTGAGTACTTCCTCAAGGTAGTCCAAGGCTTGCTTAAACATAGCTCCATATGTGAAGAAGTTATTCATGAAGACTTTCACACCACTATCAATCTACTACTAAAAGATGCTAAGGACTAGGTGTTGAAATGTTGCAGGGGCATTACATAGACCAAATAACACCTTACAATATCCAAAAGTCCCCTAAGAAATCATGAATGTTGTCTTGTCCTAATCTTCTCGCATAATTTAGATTTAGTTATAGCCACTATAATCATCCAAGAAGCTATAATAGCAATTCCTAGAGATAGTATCCAACACTTGGTCCACAAATGTCAATGAAAAATAATCTTTAAATATTGTCATGTTCAATAGCCTAAAGTTGATGTAGACCCACCAATTGCCACCTTTCTTTGGCACAATTACAAGTGGGCTAACCCACTCACTATCCATGATGGAATAGATAAACCCTGCCTTGAGGAGTTACTCTATTTCCTCCTTGATGATCTATTTCAATTTGGTGTTCAACTATCTCTATGGCTACCTTCTTGGCTTCATGGCTAGGTTGGTGTAAATGCAATGCTGGCATATCCTTGGATTGATTCTAGTCAACTTGAGATATGACCAAGAAAATGTTGTTGGCCATTTATTATCCACATTTAACAACTTTTCATTTTGTTTAGGAGAAAGTTTGGCATTGATTATAACCAGCTTACCATTATTTATGAATGCATACTCCATGTTGATTTGTAGAGTTTTCAACTCTAGGGGCTCCTACATAAAGTTATCAAGGATTTCCAACTCTCCCCAAAAGGTATCATCATCTTAATCATCAGAGATTTGGTGATGAACTTGCTCAAGTTCATCCATGTTTTCAAAATAAGCACATGTTAGGCTCTCAATTATTTCCATGCATAATGTGCTACTTCCTAAGTTAGCTATCAGCCATTAGGTGCCCTTCTATTTTATGGCTACTGTGTACAAATACCTTTGAATATCTATTTCCTATGCACATTGATTACATGCTTCAATGTATATACTTTTAATGGACCAAATCTTTTGCATGTAGTTGCACCTATTATCATTGTACATGATGCATGGAATACTCTTCTTCTTTAGCCTTCCAAATTCATTTTCCTTGGAGATTTCCAAGGAGAGGTCCTTGATACCCATTCATGCATTGACTATGCTTAACCAAGCCCTTTCCATAATGATGGGGAAGTCACCTTTGTAGTTTTCAATCTTAATCACTAGAAAATCAATAAGGTAGAACCACCAACTAACTATGGTCATAATGTCCTCCATTAATTCTAAGGAAATAGTGATTGACTAGTTTACCAATTCTAAATGGATGTTGCTCTTCTTAAGAGGTGGTAGGTTCCAAGCCTTGTACATGTCATGAGAGATGTGATTGATACTAGAACTAAAATTAAGAAGAGCCTTCCATTGCTCATATCAAGTGATCTATAGGTAAATGAGTGGACTTCCCAGGTCAGATCTTTTTGTGTAAAGATTTCAAGTCTTAATCCAATCAGAAATAGCATGAGTTAACATCATAGTGTGGATCTGAGGTGGTGTTTGGTTTGAAGCACACTCAAAGGTGTTTGATGCAAAGGATGGGGGTACTAGAGATGCAAGGTGGCTCCCTGCATGAGGTTGTGAAGATTTAGGAGGATTGTTGGGTTGGAAAAAGGGTAGTTTCTTGGATCAATTATCTGAACCACTCAATAGAAAAGCTAGTTGTGAATGTACAACCCTCATAGCATTTTTTTGCTATGGTTCTAAAATAATTTCTTCCTACATGGATAGAGCAAGAGGTAACTAGGTTGAGGGAAGAGGAATGTGTGTAGATGAATGCAGAGGGTGATATGGATATGGGTTCTCTCCTTGAGTGGATGATGAATGTGTTTAGTAGTACTCTGGAGGGTAATAGTGATGTTGAAATGAGGCATGGCTTACCAAACTTCTTGGAGAAACAAGTTGCTAAACATAGTACCCATATGGATCTAGTTGCCTATAAGGGTATTGATACTTTGACAATGAAATTTCCCATGATTGTGATTCATGTCATTGTTGGTATTGCTCATATGGTTGTGGTGGAGCTCCACTTGGGTAATAAGCTTGTTGTTGGTGGTGGAACTACCTTGGATTGCCTTTAGGATAAGACAATCATCTAGGTGTTTACCTATGTGCTAGTCAAGGATTTAATGCATACATCCTAGATTTTTGTAAGTGTGACACCATAGGACAACACCCTTTTGGATGTTTTTATTGATAGATGTCACTAGGATTATCATCAAAGTAATTTTCCACAACTTCCTCTATAGAAGTGGCTTTTCCCCTACCTCTCAAGTAGGCGCCTTTAGCTTCTTTTCATCTCTTGTGTTTATGATCACTATTCTATTCTTTGGATGCTTCAACAATCTTCATAGTAGTTTAGAACTTCTCATCCAAAGAGTCCCATAATTTATCAACCTTTGTTGAAATGTCAAAAATAAATTTTTGAATACGTAAGGTTTTCCTATTTACTACTTCATCGAGTGGTGACTCCTCATCATCACAAAATTAGACCTCTCATTTCCTAATGGAAGAGTCCCTATTATACTCTTTTTCACTTTCCCTTTTTTGCAATTCACCTTCTTCTTTTGCTACATGCTCTATAAGCCTTTGGATCTAATAAACTCTTAATTCATATAGTATCCCTTAGGCATAAACCCCAAGAGTTCTAGTTTCTACTCTAAGCCCATCCATGATGTGGTAGAGCTATTCCCTTTGAGAATAACCATGACCAAGGCATTAATATAAGAGTGAATAATATCTACCCATGGTGGCATTCAAGGGTTTATGTGTTCCTTGTTTCCAGCCTTGGATTTACCTTCTCAAATTGGACACTCTAGCGTATGTCTAGTATTTATCATTAAATAGTTCTAACATGGTACTCCATCGACGAATGGATTATAGCTCCAAGGATTAATACTAGCTTTTAGCTTCCTTGATGAGTGTCCTAGGGAAAAGCCAAACTTATTAAGAGTTTGAAATGACATCCTAGGCACAGATTGATTTGGGACAAGATAATGTTGACCTCCATGTCGAACCATCGCAAATGTTCATCTTGATGTAGGATGAAGGTGAAGTCTAGTACATACCCATCTAGATGAGTATATACCACTTTGCACTCTTGTGGGACTGGTAAATTGACATCTTCATGCTTATGAGAAGAAGACATTTTGCAACAAATAAAATAATGTGTGCTTTTGTAATTGAATGTCATTTGAGAGTGATGTTGACCTTGGGTCCATCCAATGATATTAATAATTTTCACTAATCCTAGATAGTGCATGTTTCAATAAACAAAGTCCCTGACAATGATGCCAATGATGAGTGGTGAGGTACCTCTATGCCCAACCATATGAATCACAAAGCATTTATGCATGGATTGGTCAAATTCTGTGGACTTTATAGTTTTTGATGCACTATTCTTGTAGGCAGTGAACCTTCCTTAAGGTTATTCATTGTCTTCTCAATTACACTTGTGAAGTACAAAGGTATGGTTAAGTGAAATCAAGGCATATAATTTTTATCATTTTATATTTTATGTTCTTTGGTGCTTTGAAGAGAGAGAGATAAAGTAATTTAATGACTAATCTAAATTAACTAAATAACTGATCCTAACATAAGCATTCGGCCCCATTTTCTGTACATGTCCTAAACCCATGTATCCACTACTGGGTTACCAAGTGCTATGCTACTAGGCATACCAAGCAATAACATTTCTAGGATTACCAAGTGAATACATGCTACATTCAAAGTAGTTGTACTTATGTATTTAATTTATTTAGCTCATCTCACTTAATTAGCTTAATCAACTTAATTACTAGAAAATATTGAGTAAACTAAAAAAAATAAATGCATAAATGAAACATTTAAACTATTTAAAATGATGCAAGGTTTATCAAGAAGTTCATCTTTATTGTTGCACACACTATCATGCTTAGGTACAATAATGCTTGAATAAAGATCCATACACTTAATGACTCCTACTATGAGCACTTAGAAAAAATATTCTAACTTTTGACTAAGAAAACTACAAGAGCTTTGCTACTACTATGAAATCTAATGCCATAAATGCAACTGGTGAGCATGTATTTATAGGCTAGGATAGACCCCTATGTCGATGAGGCCACATTGATGCAACAAACTGCATCGACAAGGTTGCATTGATGCAACAAACTACGTCGACGAGGCCTAGTCAATGCAACAAATCATGTTTCATGACTCACTATTAGAAAATCAAAACTCCCACTTGCAAATGAAAGGATTGTGATTCTACTTTTCTATACTTTCTCATTTTCTTAATTCACCTTCCTCTTTAGCTACCTACTCAATCAATCTTTTAATTTGGTGGACACATAATTCTGATAGTCACCCTTGAGCATAGATGCCAAGGGTTCTCCTCATTTCAGATCAAAGCCCATCTACAATGTGGCAAAGTTGATCTAGCTAAGAATAACCATGGCTAGGACATCTATGCATTAAGAAGTAGTATTAGCCGATGGCAACATCCAAGGGTTCGTGTTCCTTGTTTTTATCCTTGGATTTGCCTTCTCAAGCTGGACACTTAGGAGTACATTTGGTATTTGTCATTGATCAACTCAAGTATTGTACTCCATTGTCGAATAGATTTTGGTTCTAAGGACTAGTACCAACTTATAACTTCTTTAATGAATGTCATTAGAAACAACTTAAGTTCTTGCTATTCATTTTCTATGTTCTACAAGGCACATGTATCTTGAGAAGCTTGGAGATGGTTCTGCATATCTGAGTTATATCCCCCTTCAAGCAAAGGGATATTATTCATGTCTAGCCTTTTGATCCGATTATCCTTTACATGCTTTGTTGAAATTTATACTACATCTGCGATGTTTAGTATATTCTAGGTAGCAAATAAAGGCTCATCAAGGCCATGATTTTGGTGCCTATGATGCCCTCTACTACCCCTTTTTTCATGGTGCCATGTCTCTCTTGAATGCTTGCACCCCTAGTCTTGACCTGCCTAATGGTCCCTTCGATCATTTCAGTTCCACTGATCACCTCCATCATGGTTACACCCCTTGCAATTATGATTAGAGCTAGAAGAAGATGATGATGATGATGAAGGTGAAGAGGAAGGAGGACTAGCACCATCACCATGCTTACTACCCCCTCTGTGGTGATGGTAGCCATGATCATAATCTTGTCTTTTATTTGCATCCCAGCCTTGACTTGCTTCTTTAGATCATTCTTTGTCATTGGCTCCATTCTTACCAAAACTAGGATTGTGAATCATGGACTACAAGTTTTGGTTTTGACCTCCTTCATCAAAGTCAAAGAGGGGAATTTCATTGAAAAAATCCCCAAAGAAGGGCTCCCCATTATCTTTTTAGTATAGCAAGAATGGAAAATTGTTGAATCCTTTTCCCTTCACAAATTCATGATGTTGTTCTAACCGGTGATCCTTGAGATGTTGTGACTCAATGGGATGATAATCCCTAGTGTCACTATTCTACACAATGTACTCAGCATGAAGTCCTTAGAGACCCCATTGTATAAGCATTTGTTGAAGCATCATGGGAATGGATCAATTGGATGGCAACATGATGTTGCCCTCCATGTCATGCCACCGCAACTATTCATCCTAATGTAAGATGAAGGTGAAATTGAATACATACTCATCAAGATGAGTATACACCACTCAATATTGTTGGAGCATCGGCTGACAAACTCCATTAGACTTGGATGGAAAATCACTCCTATAAGAAGAAGACATCTTATGTTAGAAAATAAAAACATAGTGTGCTTTTAGAAATTGTTGTAGTTATTTTTAAAGTATAATAGATTTTAAGGTTTGTTTCAATGAATTGAATAATTTTTCATTAGTCCTAGATAGCATACCTAACAACTAAAAGGTCCCTAGCAACGGTGCTAATGATGAGCAGGGAGGGACCCTTATGCCCAACCCTACAAATCACAAACATTCATGCGTGATCTTGTCAAACTTCGTAGACCTTAAGTTCTTAAGTACACTAGTTTCAAAGAAGTGAAATCTAATTGGAACGATCATTGTCTTCTCAATTCCACTTGTCAGGTACAAGTATATAGATAAGTGCAACTAAGATATGTGATTTTTACCATTTACCATTTTATATTTTATAAGTTTAATCACCTAGAACTAAAATGAAAGGTAGAGTAATTTAAGATCTAATTCATCTACTACCTAGCTAGCCTAACACAAGTACCCGCTTCCACTCTCTAAACACATCCTGAACACATATAGAGCTACTAAGTTACCAAATGTTAAGCGTTTCTAGGTTACCAAGCACTACATGTATGCTCGAAATGGTCGTGCTTGTGTTCATTAACAGCTGAAAATTAATTGCCTAATTACAGTGCATTAAAGTAAAATGTATGAATATCAAATGCATTAAAGGAAACATTAATCTATTCTCAATGTTGCAAGGATTATCAAAAGGGTTTGTTTTCATTCCCATCACATTGTTGTGCTTAGGTACATTAGTGCTTGAACAAAGATCCATACATACTCAAACTCTTGATGTGAGCACTCAAAAAATATTTTAACTTTGGAAAAAACAAACTGTAAGAGCTTCACTATGCTATGACAAAAATTATTTGAAAATCATGAGCCCAAGCACTATATTTATAGGCCGACACATACTCGCGATATTAGATATTCGACATCGCATCTTGGGCTTCGACATTGGGTATCTGATATTAGAGCTAGTTAAAACATGATTTATTAATTATGAATTAAAATAATTATAAAACTAATTTGACAAATCCAAAGAATCTTAATGAATATGAGTAAAAACTTCTAAGTTATGTCCATGAGTTAAGTTATTATCTTGCTAATAGGTTTCAATGATTCCTTAATTACATTATATAACGATAATTTTTTACTTACATCAAAAGTGAGGCCGCAATTACAAAAGTGTCATAGAAATGCCTTGGTTTAGTAAAACAAGCACGGCATGTTAAAGCTTTCCCACCAAAAGAAACGGTGCATCTAAGATGCATACCTGCACCTGGTGAAGAAAGCTGGGTTTGTAGCAAAGTTAAAAAGGAATATCATTCCCAATGTCACATTTCATTTCATAATAATTCATACCAAGAGGGTGAAAACAAATAAAAAAAATAAAGCCCGTTGAAACATATATTCCATCTTTGTCATGCCAGATGAAACAAAAGTAACCAAAGTTAAACCCAAGATTTTGGGTGGCATTATCATGATACAAGACAGAAACACAATCAACTAAATTAAAAACCCCTCTAATAATTAAATTCCTAAACTAGGGCAGAACTAAACAATCATACTAGATGAAGATGATTGATTGGAAACACAAGAACACAAGGGGAATTTCACTTGTGGTTGCTGCTGCTACCGTTGCCGTTGCTGTTGCTACTCCTTGTGGCGGTGGTGGTGCTACCACTAGTCGTAGTTTTCTTCTTGTCATTCCAAGTCTGCAGTGAGCATCGCAGATTGTGGCCGACGGTAAGCATTGCACCGGCGTTGCCAAATTCACCGCAGTAATTAGATGCAGAGAAAACAGTGAGGAGCTTCTTGTTGCAGAAGAAGTGATATCCATCCTCCACAACTTGATGGGCCCTGCACACCAAATCCATATCATGCTTTTCACAGAAGTTATTGACCACATCCTTGCCAAAGATGTAAGAGACTCCTCTGTCATTTGGACCCCAACCTTTGAAGTTGTTCTCTGGATCAGACCACAGCAGATCACACACAATCCCCTCTTCCCCAATCTGTGTGGGTCTGCAAATCTGATTGATCTGCTGCAAATTCTTCAGCTGCGGTGACAGTCCTCCATGAACGCAGAAGATCCTCTCATTCACCACCGCTGCAACTGGCATGCAGTCGAAGGCCGCCATGAAAGCTCGCCACACTTTGGGACTGTACCTGTCCTTGCATTCATCGTAGAAGCCGTAGACCCTGCTGATCATGGAGCATTCATGGTTGCCTCTGAGCAGGAAAAAGTACTCGGGATTCTTGATTTTGTAAGCCAAAAGAAGGGTAATTGTTTCGATTCCATGCTTACCTCTGTCCACATAATCGCCCAGGAAGAGGTAGCCTACGCAGGGCGGGAATCCACCCAGCTGAAAGATCTTGATCAGGTCCCACAACTGGCCATGGATGTCGCCGCAGATGTGGATTGAATCGCCTTCCAAATCCAGCAGCATGTTCTGGCCTAAGAATACCTGTCTCGCTCTATCGCACACAGCTATGATCTCAGCCTCCAGCAGATCTGCGTACTTGACAACTTCTTGTCCCTTCTCCTGCTGCTTCTCCTCGTCTACTGCTGAATCTTCTTCCATCATTAATTCTCTGCCGAATTGTAAGAGCCTCTCGATCACATCGTCCACAACTCGCGGATCCATGACACAAAAAACTTGAGGTACAGTTTCTGCAATCCTAACAACCCAACAATGTTTCGTTGAATCCTGTGAAACCCAACAATCTTCAAACAAGATTTTCCGAATCTGAAAAACCCAGCAATGTTTCCGGGAAACCTGTTCTCTGGAGTAGCTGTGTTTAGCCGGATTGATTGGTTGGAGCATGGGATGGTTGGCTAGATCTTATGTAATGTCAGAACGGATTACAGATAAGAATGGATTCTGCCATAAAAAATGAAACTGCAAGTCTTTGCGTATTTTGGATAGCATGTTCTTTTAATTCCTTTCTACTGTGTGACTGTGTGTGTTTCTCCCTGAAACATGGGCATGGAATTCTGTTCACATTAGCTAAGCTTGCAGCCAGCGTTGCATTTGCTGTCCTTGCGTATGTGTAACTACTGCATTATGCAAGTTTTGTGCGTCCCTACTTGAACTTAAAAAGAAGAGGGAATTCTTGATTTTATTAGCCTTGGGAATATCATGGATTACTTTCATGGTAATTTGAGTGTGATTTATCATGCATTGTTTTCATGTTGATTTGTGAATTTATCATGAATTGGATTTGGATCATGATGCTTACTTCCTTTGATTTTAGGGAAATATGAAGGCTAAATTGAGTTTTCCAATTTAGACATCACACAGGCACACGTATGCAGATTATCCTACGAACGCAAGTTTGGTTGAGTGATATCGAACTATCTACACCATTGCATGTATTGGTGCAATCAATCAAGTCAACTGAAAACATATTTCCACCATCATCACCATGATAATTATGAGTTGGGCAGCACATGTGCGCATGTGAATTACATCTCAAGAGTTTCCAGAGCGAAGAATTTGAGATGTTGGTTACTATTTCCGTAAACAAATGTTAGCTTTTGAATGTTAAAAAACATTTGGGTAAAGGCTTCTATTTGCTGTGAAGGAATTCACAAGGATGAGCAGAATAATCTCACAAATTACCATCAACTGTAATATTAAGACCGAAGTACAATGAGTTGCAAAATGAAGACAAAGGAGAAAAATATCATGGAAAAAAATGGTTTCAATTTATATTTTTACTTTTTGGCGCATTCCCAGAACTTGCTGTTTAGTTGTTTATATTATCCTGCCATGTTCATTGACCAAGCCAAAGCTAAAACACAGGCACAACCATATTCTAAGAAGAAGTCCATTGAACTGCAATTGCTTGCTCTTCACACTCTCGCTTTAATGTACATAATACATATTCACTGGTCCTCGTTTGTTGCTTAATTATGCAGCTACCAAAAGCAGGCAGCCTTACAAAATCCAGGGGCCACTGCACCACCAATTGAAGCACAAGCCCAACCCAAGCCTTGCTTTGCTTAAAGACAACCAAAAGCAAAAGCATTTTGGCTGTGTCTCAGTCCTTGGCACTGAAGCTGAAGGTAGGTACAGACTACAGACAGACAGACACCTTTATCAAGCTTCGAATTCCACACTGTATAAAGCATTATTAGTTAATTTATATGTAAATTGCATTTTAAAATTTTTGAAAAGCTTCCATAGAAAGTCCAAATATACGGAGAAGCGTCATTTTGATGCCCCAGCATCACTTGTACCTTTTTGACTCCTAACCTTTTCACTTAATTTTTAACACCATGGACCATACCCGGCCACACCCAAAAGCTTAAATAATCTAAGTGAACTTATACATTATTATCGGAGTCCGTAAAAAATTCATCCTATTTTAGCAATTTCACTAAGGAACAAAAATTCAAGGTCTCCATTCATTTCTTTTGGAAGGATAAATTTTAGCTCTACTTTTCCATCATGTAAGACAAATTTTAATACTAGTCTTTTAATGCAAAGTGAAAAGAGTAATGATACTTGATAGACACCATCACTTTTGAAGGCATGGAGTAAGCAATGAATATATATTTTTAATTTTTTAAAGTATAAAAATGCCAAAAAAATAAAATTCGGATATGCTAATTGAATTTCCTAAAGAATAGCCTTGCGTAACAAGATCACAATAGAACAAAAAGTAAAAAAAGATTAATTGAAGAGCACTCTTGATAAATTGTGGTTAGATGTAACAACTACGATATCGTAGCTACAATATGATAGCCGAACTTATGATGTCCTAGATGTGATGTAGTGGGTCCTAGTCATGCCTATTAATACAATCTCACCATCATGTCAAAGGAACCTTTTGGTCAATCTTTTAGCCAAATTCTTGCAATTTGTTTTCTCAAAATTAGAGTTAGTTATGAGTGTTTGCAATGTGGTTGTAAAAAATTGTCCAATATCTTTATTTGAGTAGAGTATACATGAATACAATTGATTACCAGTAATAAATATCAAGATTGTTCATGACCGATGAGCAACAAGATACCCCTATGCCCAACCATATGAATCACAAGCATTCACACATGATCTAGTCAAATTCCACAGATGGGAGTAGTTGTGGTATCTAGATCACTATGCCTTGATCACAATTTGCTATCTTCCCACTTGGACTAATGGTAGCTTTGTCACATATGATTTAGTCTAGAGTAAGGCATATGATTTTTATTATTTTATGTTTTATAAGTTTAATCACCTACAACAAGAATGAAAGGTAAAGTAATTTAAGATCTAATTCATCTATTGCCTAACTAGCCTAACACAAGTGCCCATCCCACTTTCCTAGACACATCCTAAACACATATAGCACTATTCACTACCAAATATTAAGCATTGCTAGGTTACCAAGCACTATATATATGCTCGAAGTGGTCATGCTTGTGTTCATTAACAACTCAAAAGTAATTGCTTAATTCAAATGCATTAAAGAAAAGTGCATTAAAGAAAACATGAATCTATTCTCAATGTTGCAAGGATTATCAAAAGATTTTGTTTTATTCCCATCATAGTGCTATGCTCAAGTACATCAATGCTCGAACAAAGAACCGTACACACCTAGACTCCTTTTGCAGGCACTCAAAAAATATTCTAACTTTGAGGAAAATAAACTACAAGAGCTTCACTACTTTGGCTGAAAACTAACATGAAAAACTCTAACTCAAAACTAGAGCCCAATGGCTATATTTATAAACTAGTGTATATACCCCGACGTCACATCTAGACCTCGATTTCATGTACCCGATGTCGTAGCTCTGACATTGCATACCTAACATTGGAGTAGAGGAAAAACATTGATTCATCATACCCCCACAACTAAATGAAAACTCGTCTTCGAGTGTAGAAGAGGAGGAACAAGTTCTTTACAACATAATATATTGGGTAGGTATGAGATTACTGACTAACATACAAACTAACTCAAATGGAACATACAAACTTTGAGTGCCCAAGTGTACAAAATTACAACTTTTACAAAATTGGGTGTTCATGATAAGAGAAGTAAACACCCTGAATAACATTGACAGCCAATGCCTCTTAGTAGCTAAAAAGCGAGACAGAAGATCCAGCGATCATGAATGATCCTCATCCTATGGTACTGTTGCATCATCCTAGGTGAAGATAGTCCTATTTCCAATCCATGCTTCTCACTACAGTCACAACAAAATCATGAATTAGTATGCAATGTGTAACACATAGCGGTTAAATGCCTTATCTCATCAATGGTTACACTTGGCTAGGTTGTGATTGTGGTGGATTAATTCCTTTAGTAAGGGTAGTGAAAAGGCTAATAAATAGGGTAAAATAGATAAGTGATCCATTAAATTTGAAAAAGCTTAACACAAGGAAAATATTTGAAGAGGGTGTAAGAGTTTAGAACAATAAAGAGGAAATTTTGCTAAAAAATGTTGTAAAGATGTGCACAATTAGATGTCATTAATGGGGTAAACAAAAAGAATTTGATTGTAAGAGTGTCTAAGAGTAAAGAACTTAACTAACCCAACCAAAAGATATGCAAGTGGGTCCTTCCCAAAGCAGGCATACACCTTTTATGCCCTTGCATAACCTCAAACCAAAGAGTCCATAGGCTCTGTGGATGATTAATGGTTATAGAAGTTTAAGTACAAAATCTTGAAAGAAACTAACTAAGAATTCTGACACATCAAACTAGGACATTGAACTAGAACATGAAACTAACAGTGATGTGAATACAAAAAGTATAGATGAATGAGGGAGAGAGTGGAATGGAGTTCCTAATTAAGGTAACATGAAGCCCCTTGTGGATTTTGTGGTTAAATGACTTGATAAAATTCATCCTTAGTCCAAACCAAAACCAAAACCAACCATGTTTAGTAATCTCACATCATCATTCTAAGACCAGTCCATCCCTTGAGACACAAGAGTGCTTCCACAAAACAACCACTGTTCCTTATTAGAGAAGAAGTAGGATGTAAGGAAGGGGCTTAGTTAGAGGGAACCTCTAGGCATGGGTAACATGTCTTTCTAGTCCCATAATCAGTTCTTGTAGCTCATTTATTTTGTTTAATGGATGTGCTTTGCATTCTCGTTATTTTTTTTAAATGGAAACTGCACTATGCAAAGACACATGCATTTATTTTGTTAAGGGGTGTGCTTTGAATTCTCATCTTTCTTTCTTTTTTCTCATTTTTTTTTGAAATGGAAACCACACCATGCAAAGACACATGCATTTATTTTATCTAAGGGGTGTGCTTTGAATTCCCATTGTCTTTTTTATTTTTGTTTTTTTTAATTTGTTTCTGATAAGAACCACACCATGCAAAGAATTATTAAACTTCCTTTTATTGGTCAACATGGAACGCTAAGAAATCCATGAAAACACATATGCACATAGGCAAATAGAAAGGCACAAAGAATACTAAATCCCCTTGAAGTCAAGCCTTGTTCAAAACATTGAATCCTTTCCAATTTTGGAAACTACCAAAGTCACAAGTTCATTAAAGTTTCATTAATGAAAAAGGAACTGCACATTTCCAAAACAAGAAAAACTATAGAGTTTGTGGATGGGTGGATGTTGTGGACTCACTACCTCTTACATGAAAAAGAACTATGTCCTAATCATTAGTAACAAAACTCAAAGCCAAAATCTAGACACCAACAATCAAATAACAAAATAGTACATACCATCATCAAACAATGCATTACCATTGTACTTGGCACTTATTAATAAAAGGTTATAAAATCACACTAAAATAAAATAAAATATAAAAGTGTAAAATTTTCAAGAAATAGCAAATGTACTAACGATGGTATAAAAAAATTAGAAAAAATTAATAATAGGAAAACAAGAAGATGCAAAACAAAGAATGCATAAAACAAAAATTTGTAAAACAAAAAGATGAAAAGCACTTAAGAATCTTGAAGATCAGAATGGGGGGTGACCCCCACGACTAAACATTTGGTCATAACTAGGATTAATAAGTGAATAAATAGGATCCATACATGTATAAAAGCTTGGTAACTATCCATGCCCCAGCCACTAGGTGTCTACTGGTGGTGTGGTGGTTGGGTAGAAAAATTGTTAGTCATACACTTGATGGTTAAATGTATGATGGGTCAAGGTATGAGGTGTGTTAATGCTATGGATGGCTAGCCCACAATTTCACCCTTGATCATGATATGGTATGCATGGATTTATTTTTCTTCCCACACTGTTAAAATCATTGTTTGGATTTGGGATTGGAGTACCGATAGATGGTGGCCCTTGTGTATGATCAGAGGACATTGGTTGAGATAAGGAAGATGGTGTACCAAATTGGCCTTGTGCTAGCTTGGATGATACGGTGGATCCATGTGTGGTTTTCTTTGGCTTATGGCCTTTCCTCTAGAAGGTACATTTCCTATGTGGCAATTGAGACCCACTATTGTCAACATGTTTTTGCACATTTTTTGCACAAGTGCATTTGTTTATTGATATTCGGATGCAAAACCTTCATGTATTGCTGGTGGTGGCATATAATGAGGCAGAGTATGAGAATATCAAGGGTAGGATGGATAGTAAGAGACATGAGTTGGTGTTCCTTCAAGGGATGTCATGGCTTGATGGTACTTAGGAGAGTGGTAGTTGTGATTTGAAGTAGATGATGTTGAACTAGTTGGAGAAACAGGGCATTTAACATAATATCTATGCAATTTCAGTAGATAGAATAGATAGTACTAATTTGGTGGT
Source organism: Gnetum montanum (assembly GCA_015680685.1). Lineage (NCBI taxonomy): Eukaryota > Viridiplantae > Streptophyta > Gnetopsida > Gnetales > Gnetaceae > Gnetum > Gnetum montanum. The sequence continues at coordinate 1,204,032 of MNCI01031524.1, forward strand.
GGCCTCCCCCATGATTGTGGTTGTTGCCACTATGGTTGATAACCATGTTGAAGTTGGTAATAAGTCCCCCTATGATGGTACGATTGGTTGTGGGACTATCTATAATTACCTTGTGGGAGAGGAAATCTCCCAATCATGTGCTTTTACACAAACTTTAGATTTAAGACACCTGCCCAATACTCATGTAGATGCAACAAGACTAGGCAATGGCCCTTCAAATGGTCGTATATGTAGATGTTGCATCCATTATCTTTGTTTGTGGTTGAGTCTATAGCCTCACTTTCTTTAGCCATTTTTCTCATCTGTTAAAAAATGTTTGTGGATATTTCTTGGTTCTGTATCCTTTTTCAATTGTGATCACCTAGCTTATTTTACATGATCCTTTCCTCGATCATCTCAATGAGATTTGTAACATTTTCACATACACATTTGGACATCCTAGTAAACTTTGCTTCAAGTTCATCAATAGACTTATGTATCAGTAAGGTTTTTTGTGGGATCATCTTATTGAGAGCAGTTTCATTCTCCTTACCATAGATCTGGACTTCCTTCTATTGAAGAGTTGGATCCCATTAATATTTCTTGACATTCTCCCATTTTCATATCTCTCCTTCTTCTTTTGTCACACATTCAATCAACTCTTGGATCTGATTGGCTTGGAGCTCATATAATTGTCCTAGGTCATACATCCCAAAGGTTTTTCTTATTTCATTATGAAGTCCATCTATGATGTGGAAAAGTTACCTTTTTTGGAGAAACCATAGCCTGGGCATCTATTCATTAAGATATAATATCTATCTAAGTCCATGTCCAAGGGTTTATGTTGTTCTTTCTTCCACTCTTGGATCTATCTCCTCAAACTAGACACTCTTGCATAGGATTGGTATTTCTTATTGAATAGTTCCATCATTGTAGACCATCGTTGGATTGAATTTGGTCTCAACGATTGATACCATACTTCAACTCTATTAATTAGTATCCTAGGAAAGAGCTTAAGCCTTTTCCATCCACTTTCAATGTTGTAGTAAGCACGAGCATTATGGAAGACTTGTAAATGCTATTGTAGATCTGAATCATAGCCTCCTGCAAATTTAGAAATATTTTTCATGTCAAGCTTAGGTAAACAACTCCTTTTGTGATGGCTATGAAATATATTAATAGCCTTTGTGATATGCATTAGGCTCTTAGTGGTCAACAAGGGTTCATCATCACCAAAAAAGTTGTGAGGGAAATTTCTATGTTCATGGTGACTTCTTTAACTTTTCCTATGGGCTCGATTCCAATTTTTAGTCCAACCATTTAATGGAGCTCTATCTCTATACCTATGGTCATCTTCATTAGAACTAGATGTTGAAGGAAAAGAGGAAGATGAGGAGCTAGAGGAATTTCCATGGCTTCTATGATATTTCCTAGGGTTCCTTAAGTTATCATTTCTTGGTTTCAAGGAGGTCTTAGGCCTTGAGGCCTCCCTTAGTTTAGGGCCTACATCATCTCTTCTAAGATTTTCTACCTAGGGTGAATGTATTCTTTGAGCATCATTAGGATGGTCATGATTATAAGAAACCCTTGCATAAGGTTGGTCACTCCAATTTTCTTCATCATATATCTTGTTATTTTTCCAATGAATGTGTTCGCTATACAGTGCATTGTCACTTTTGTGTGGGAGAGACACTATTTTTGGTTTATAGTGTATGTGATTTAATATTTTTTGGAGAGATATATCATTAATGCCTTTACAATGATCTTGTATAATATAACTAATCTAGATACTAGCACCATCCCTGGCAATGGTGCCAATGATGAGCAGTGAGGTACCCCTACACCCAACCATATGAATCAAAAGTGTTTACACACAATCCAATTGATTCCATAGATGGGACTAGTTGTGGTATCTAGATCGCTATGCCTTGATCATATTTCACCACCTTTCCACTTGGACTAGTAGTAGCTTTTTCACGTATGATTTAGTCTAGAGTGAGGCATATGATTTTTATTATTTTATGTTTTTCAAGTTTAATCGCCTACAACAAGAATGAAAGGTAAAGTAATTTAAGATATAATTCATCTATTGCCTAGCTAACCTAACACAAGTGTCCATCCCACTTTCCTAAACACATATAGGGCACTTGGGCTACCAAATGTTAAGCATTGCTAGGTCACCAAGCACTATATGGATGCTCGAAGTGGTCATGCTTGTGTTCATTAATAATTAAAAAGTAATTACTTAATTCAAATGCATTAAAGTAAAGTGCATTAAAGAAAAAATTAATCTATTCTTAGTGCTGCAAGGATTATCAAAAGATTTCATTTTTATTCTCATCTCACTATTGTGCTTAGGTACATCAATGCTCAAATAAAGAACTGTACACACTTAGACTCCTTTTGCAGGCACTCAAAAAATATTCTAACTTTAAGGAAAATAAACTGTAAGAGCTTTGCTACTCTGTTTGAAAAGTAACATTAAAAACTCTAACTCAAAACTAAAGCCCAGGCACTATATTTATACGCTAGTGTATATACCCTAATGTAGGATACTCGACATCACATCTAGACCTCGACATCATGTACCCAACATCAGAGTAGAGGAAAAATAATGATTCATCAATGACTATTGCAAAGACTAGATTTACTTTTCATACAACTTACTTTTCCAATGTTATTTATGCTTACAATGTTTGTTACAAAATTTTGGGATCATATAAACATCAACAACATATTATATATAGACATTGACTACCAATTTTAGATGTTGAATCTTTGTTCAAGTGAATTATAAAGTGTCATGTCAAAACATGATTAGATAATTACAATGATAACATTAAACAAAAAGTGAACTAAACATAATGAAATTTTGCAAAAATTTGTGATGTGGATCTTCATGTAGTTCTTGGCATTGGTGGCTCTGCCTGCATTAATGATTGTTAAGGTTGCTTTACTAGTGTCATTAACTTCTTCACATTAAAGTACTTAAGTAGGGCTCTCAGCTTTTCCTTCTTCATCCTTAGATCATTAATAGCCTACACTAAGTTTGTGAGATTTTCTAGAGTAGGCAATGCCTAAAGACATGGTAATTATGAAAATAATTCATTCAATTTAACATACCATCCTACAAACTAATTTTTTTCAATGTCAAATGTCTTGGCCATTTTTTGTAAATATTTATAATCCTTTATTCCCTTGGCCTTTACTACTTTGAATTCTAAATTGGCAATGTGAAGTTTTTGTTGCATTTCTTTCATATCTTTGAATTTCTTCTCATACGACAAATACATTGCTACTAATGCCTACTCTAGTTCATTCTATGGCCTACCTAATGTCAACATGGCTAAGCTAATATATGTTAGACAAGCCAACTCCATGTACTCTATCATATCTTCAATCTACAAATCCTTGACCTTTAATTTAGCTTAATGTACCAATGCAAGACTATCTAAGATGGACTTCCAATTTGGTAATTGTTACTTGATAGTGTTGATTTTAGTCTTTGTCATCTAGATCGATTTCTAGTTTAATTGTTTTTGCATTTCCACATTACCTCTGAAATGCTCTTTGAGTTTCTCATATTTTTGGTCCCATTTTTCCACATGTTGATTTCAATGGCTAATTTTTGTCTAATAATGTAAACCTCCTCCATTGTAGCATATCATATAGATTAGATTTACTTTTCATGCAATTTTGATGTGTGTATGGTTGGGCATTAGGAGCTCCCACTACTCATTAGCTCTTTAAAAGAAAATACTAGTGCTAGCAAAATAAGTAAAATCAAACCAATCATCATCATCATTGTATCCCATCTATGATCGATTGACCATTAAGGTAGACCAATCAATAAAATAAAATAAATAAAAAGGATAATCACCCAGAGTCACTATACTCATCTAGCTAAGCAGGGTCTCAAGAGGGTTATGTGATGAGTGAAAGTCTAACCTATTCAAGTGGCTACACCTAAGCTCAAATATAGGTCTTCAACTTTAGAAAATAACACCTTATCATTGCTCCAAATAATGGTTCCTAGTAAAATAAAATAAATAATAATTTTATGTCCCCATTACCAAAGATCATGTTGCATAATGAAGATGGTGCTTCTTCATAACAAATGTTATTGTTATCAAAACAAGACCCTAAAGGATAGTTTTAATTGAGACCCAAAAGGGTGCATTGTAATAACAGATGTGTCACTAGAAGTAACCTTTGGGGGTTTGACCTAAGGCATTTCTACTTGGGTTTAGAGGTCATGCCAAAATGGAGTGGTAGAGCTAAGAAAGACAAGTCATGGGAGTCAAGTGAAGTGGGATAGCAAGTGGACTAGCCATCCCTTCTAGTTGGTTATAGGCCTAACCATAATGGCAATGTTGGATTGCCTCTAAGGGAATAAGATGCCAAAGTAAGAAAACCCCAAAGAACACTCTTAGAGCATGATCCAGATAAGCTATTCCATATCAATAAAGCAATATTTACTTTCTCTTTTTCACTTTCTTTGTTATTTCTTGTATGCATAATATCATATGTTACATATATTTCACATTTGGTGATGAGTCATGAATTTGTTGGCTGCAATATTGCACCCATGATATCTCGTATGCAATATCACAGCTTGCCTCCTCATCTATTAATAAGAGGTAGGCATATTTAGTAGGGTGTTTTGTTGGAAGTTTAAGTTTTCAATAACTTTTAGTATGTTATTTTTTTCTCTCAACCCTTTTCTCCCAGTGCATGCCTGCAGTGTGATGTTTGTAATTGTACGGAATCCTTATTCGAGTGTGACGTACTTGGACATGCACATGACCAGCAATAAAGATTAAGATTACTTCATTATTTTAGCATCCACTTAGCTTAATGATTTAATTACTATTTTCATTTATTTATTTCTTAGTTAATATCTCTCTACCCTTATCTCCTAGTAACATGGAATGAGTATGACTTAATCACGAGCATTTAAGTGTGATTACTTGGTAACCCAGTAGCATACTTAGACCATGCATTTGGTAATCCCAGTGGTAGTCATGCATGAGGTCCAAGATGTGTATGGATGATTAAGGAATGGATGCTCATTGCACTTAGGCTAGCTTAGATTCTCTCTCTCTCTCTCCTAATTTAGTTGCTATTATTTTCCATTAGCCCTAGGAGTAGCATTAGTATAGGAACACATCATACACCTCACTCTAGACTAAACCATACATGACAAAGCTAATACTAGTCTAGGAGGGAAGACAGTGAACTATGATCTATGAGTAACTGTCTAGACACCACAACTAGTTTGTCTATGGAGTTCGACCAGATCATGCATGAAATGCTCTTATTCGTATGGTTGAGTGTAGGGGTACCTTGCCACTCATCATTGGCACCGTTGCTGAGGATGGTGCTTGTTATCTAGATTAGTTATATCATACAAGATTGTTGTATAGGAATTAATGATATATATTTTAGGAAAAAAATAATTACAAAAATTCACATACAAATTCACACACAATTGCACAATGATGCCTCTCCTACAAGACTACGATAATGTCATATCTAGTGAGGCAATTCATTGGAGAACCAACGAATTATATGATAATGAAGATTAGAGTATGCAATCTGAGGTGGGGGTTTCTTATAAATATAAATGAAGGCAACATCGTCCCAATGCATGAAAGCATAACTTACTAGATGACGATGAAACCCTACTGGCCACTACAAGCCTAACGCAAATACAAGAGGCTATTCGAATCTCCCATAGGCATCGTAAAGAGAGCCACCTATCCAAGCTTGATTTAAACAACTTTTCCAATTTCTCAAGAGGCTATGACTTAGATCTACAACAACATTTACAAGCCTTCTACGGTTCTTGTGCATGGAACAACATTGATAATGGTTGGCAAAAACTCAAGCTCTTTCTTATGACACTCGTTGGCCAAGAAAAAGTATGGTATAGATCGTTAAAACAAAATTCAATATGACATTGGCCAATAATGGTAGAAATTTTTAATGAAAGATATCAAACTTATGCAAGAGTATCGGCCTTGAGGAAACAAATCCAAGAGTGGAAATAACCACAACATGAGCCCTTGTACATGGCCTTAGAAAGATATTATGCACTGTTAAACAATTGTCCAGGCCATGAGTTCTCCGAGGAAAGGCTAATATACCATCTCATTGATGGGCTTCGTGATGAAACAAGAGAGACCCTAGGGATGTATGCCCAAGGTCAACTATACAAACTATGAACCCATCAATTCCAAGAGCTTATTAAGTAAGTAGCAATAGAAGAAGGAGAAATGGCTAGATGGGAGAGTGTTGAAAAACATCAATAGGACCAAAATCTCAACTTAATAGAGGTCCATAATCATAAAAAGGAGAAATCAACCAATCTCAAGGAGGAAGAACCATTTTTGCCAATACAACAATCATTAGATGAAATCAAGGCAAAGATCAATAAGATGCTAGAATGGATGCATAAAAAGTGTGGAGAATATATCAATATTATTGGAGATAGAGTTTTGACAACCTAAGAAGCAGGACAAAATATCATTAGACAATCGGAAAGAAGGGATGAAGAGAATAAGATCTCAACTTCCAATCATATGTATGAATGCAATATTTTCTTGTACGATCACCCCAAGATTGAATGCCCAATCTTGTTACATTTATATGAGCATTGGGAAGCACGTTACACCCAGAGTTCATACAAAGATACTGTGTTTGATCATAGTGGTAGCAATCCCAGTCGTGGAGGAAGCTAACCCTAAACTGGAGACACCCTTTGTATCATCCAAATCTAAATTCTTATCTAGTTCAACATCCTATTCCCCCAACTAGATCAACATTCTCTATCTCGCTGCATTATCATTCTCCATAATACTATCAATCCATTTCCTCAACACAACCACAACATTGTGTACCTTACACTTCTCTTAAATTTCAACATTTTCATCATTTCCCTCCTTCTACATCACCACCAACTATTCCTAAAGTGTCTACACCATAGCAACAACCCACGAACGTTCCTTGTGCTACTATTTCCAACAGCAATGAGAGACCTCATCAACATTGAAGGTGTCCCTTCTTTAGACATGACCGTAGGAAGGGACAACATAGTTCCAAGGCCACTACATTCTCCAACTCAGCACAAGTCCAACACTATGATGCATCCTTCTCTTCAAGCCCAATGCCTCGTGTCATTCATCAGGGCCACCAATTAACACTCCAACACCCATAGCACCCAATGAATACAGCCATGGAAGATGACATTTCGATCCTTGCATACCATCTTATGATCTCAAGTATCATAGTGGGTTAACTCTTTACCTAGGAACCACATCTTATAAATTTCCCCACTATGCTTACTATAATCAGGTGTGTGAACCCCAATGGGGTAAGTATGACCAAGTTCTGATATTTCCAACATGTAAGGATCCTCATCTATCATTTGTTAATCCTCGCCATGCTCAACCATTTAGTCATGGGGGATATCCCCCATTCTAATAATAAGCAGGATTAATAAATATTTTTCATTTTCTTTAATATTACAATTTTTTGTTTTCCAGTTTTTCATTTTTTAATTTCTTGTTTTATATTTTTGTCTTTTTTTCTATTTATCTTTTTATAAGTAATCCCATCTACAAATTAAACACTCATGTGGCTCGTTGGTTGAGGTGTGTTCTATGTTATCGAGTCTCGAGTGATCAATTACTTGGATAGTGAGCCCATTACACCCACTCATCCATTCTACAAATAAGAGGTTCTGTTCGAGGGTACAGTGATATTCTTGACATTCTTAAAACTTAAAATTAATTTTATGTTCATTGTACCCAGAATGAAGAGGAATGGATCAAGAGGGAATGATTAGGGTGTGACATCAAGAGGACTTGTGGATTCTCTTTGGTGACATCTATGAGAGTTATCATGCAACGTGGTTGTACTAAGATCCTTGAAGATCTAACGTAAAATGGGAGTAAGAGTAATCAAAGGCACTCGAAAATCCAATGTTATTCTAGGGGGTCCCACTAGAAAGACATGCATCCATGCCTAAAGGTTGGTAGCTTCTCTAGATTTAGCAATCGAGAAAAAAAAAACAAAGAAAGTTCCACAAAGAAAAAATCACTCCTCCTTTGAATGAAATGCCAAGTGATCGTAGGCCTTGTCATTATGGTACTCTCATAAGTCACTCATCATGGGATGAAACAATGCAGTGTCACTGATCAAAGAAATGGACTTGGTCTTGATCTTGGAACGAAGGGTTAATGACACATTAATCATTCTCTACACACAGGATTCATTGTGCCCTAGGTTAGTTACCTCATGTCCCAATCTCTACAATCCCTTCTATAGTTCATCTCATCTCACTGTTCATGTAATTGTAGCTCGTGTCTCGTATAGCGTAGAATTCTTACCTCATTCTAGTGATACTTACATGTGTGTGTTTTCTGGAACTAGTGTAGATTACAGTTAACCCTTCTAGTGCCTATGGACACTTTTAAATGTGGTTACGCAAGGGCATTATAGGTTGGAACCTACTTTGGGAAGGACCCACTTGCATAATTCTTTGTAATTTGCACTCATAACACATCTTCCACACACCATCTATTACACTCAACATGTTTTCAATGATATTCTTTCCCTTATTACTATCCCTCCAATTCAAACGTTCTTATGAGCCATCACATAGCCTTTTTCTCTCCCTTACCACCTGAGGTCCTTATTCATAAATTCCACACCATCATAATTTTTGTGCCTTTAGAACTAGTTAAATTACCTTATAACCTTTTAACACTCATCCAGATGTCCTTATTTTACATTTTTAATTTCAAAAAAATAATATATATTAAAAAAATATTAAAAATTTGGTATATTCCATAGTGCCCTAACATCAATAGGCTTCGATATCGTGTATGCGATATCGTGTCTCAAAAATATATATATACATGACCCCCTTGTGCTACTTAACATCATTTGCAACTATTCACATGGGGGGAGTTTTTCAAATTTCTCTCTATGACTCAAGATTGCATGTCCCTTGCTTTCATATCCATAACTCGCTCACTGGTCCTCCGATTTTCATTCCGTTTAAACCTACTTGAACCCAAAATGTTCAACTTAGTTGTGGGGGAGGGGCACATATTGAATAGCGTGTAACTTTTTTGAAATTCATCATCACCCGAAGGACATTATCAAGGGTAATTATTTATATAATTAAGGATAAATGTGCCAAAAACAATATCATCTCCTTAGTTATACTGAGAAACTAGATTGGAAACCACCTAAGAAAAGAGGATTTAAACATTATAATCTTTCGGGGACATTTTAATTAATGTCACATGGAGATAAAGAAAATCCATTAAGGCAAGAAGTAAGGTATAACCTAACTTTGGTAACAACCTTGCTAACAATTGGCCCCATTTGATTGCAGATGGCCCCAAAACATGGACAATAGGAAGGTTCTGCTCACAGTGGGATCAAACAACCTAGGAGAGGTAAAGGACAAGTTCCTACTGAATAACATGTAGAGCAGGAGGAATAATCATTTAGTATCCACCAAGAGGACCTTGCTACTATACAATCAAGGTAGGCAGAAGGAGGAGCTACTGCAATGTATGAACAAGGACAACATCTCACGTTGCCCCAGGATTGTGTTTAGGCCATCCATGAAAGGTTCAAATTTACTATAGTGATTGTGGAATTAAACTCTAGATCTTTTGCAGAATTTACTTCAGAGGTTGTTAGGGATCACCTCAAAGGATCCCCATTATGGCCTATCCTCTCTGAAAGCGATGCTTGGTACTGAGGGGAAACGTACCAATTTTGGCATAACAAAGAACAAGGCACCATAGATAACATTTGTGGTGTGACTGTTGATTTCTCTGTTCAGGCCATTTTGGAAGTATTAAACCTCCTGAATATAGGGTCAAAGGTTGCTCAGTTGTCCACTTTCTCAAATCCTAATGCATGATGAGTTTGGTTGGAAAGGGCATACAGCAAGGAAGATAAGACATTTGGGGAGTTGACAATAGAAGAGAGGATTTACTTAAAAATAGGGACTTATCACCTCTTTCCCACAAAAGGCTTAAAAATAATTTCAACATATGTGACAAGAGGATGTGTAGTGTTGATGGGAAAGGTTAATGCTAACCTACCTCATCTATATTTTACGGAGATCTTGAGATGGTTTGAAGAATAGAAGATAGGGAAGCTTGCGTTTCCCTTCCTTTCTCTTATCAGGAAGCTTTGTAGATGTGCTGGTATTAGAGGATACACCAATGATGTCCTCTGAAAAGCCTAAAATGCTTCATATACTAAACTGCTAAAGCCACCAGCTGCAAGAAAAATCACTGGTGAGATGTTGGGGTTAGAACAAGAAAAAAAATAGATGGTAGGGCCAACTACAACTCAACTTACAGGACCCAGCCAACTTCCAAGCATGGGACCCAACCAACAACAAAAAGCATGGCCTAACATGGGCCAGCAGGATCAACCACTACCACCACCACAAGATTACAAATCGTCGATGAGCCATCTTAGGGCCATCACTAAGATGTTTAGTTGGGGAAGTCATGATGATGCAAATCCCTTCTATGTCATTGATGATTCCGTACAACCCACAGTTTCTTTGGATCACGCGAGGGGTGAAGTGTCCATCCATAGAAGGGGAGGAGAGAGAACTTGGTTACAACAGATCTCAGGGAACACAGTGTCCTTTCAAGTGTAGTTAGAAATAGGTGAAGGGGCCATGGTGATGGTTATGTAGCACCAAGATGTAGCAAGAGCCACATAAGTGGTCTTAGGCCACATTAAATAATCATTCAATGTACCTGTTGTGCCACTGGAAGATCTTTCAGGAGCATGGTTTGCTCAAAATCTGACTGGTACCTCAATGACTCCTACAAAATATGAGGATGTACTTAATCGATTATAAAAAATAGGACAAGTAATGATGTCCTTGTTTGACATCCCATAGGATGTTACAGTAATGCAATTAGACCTCATTTCCACCAAAGGGAAGCTTGTTTTGACAAAGATGAGTACCAAGCACACTAAAGTAGAAGTGCAAAGATGGCAAGAAAGGCTCGTGACCTTGTAAGTAGCATAGTGGGAGCCTTCTCAATTCATTCCTGCAGACCAGCTAGACACTTTTAGAACTAAGCAACTTACTGAACTAGTGGCAGAGAATAAAAGGGTGGTGGAAGAAAAAGAAAAGGCTATTTGGGATGCCTCTGTGGCGGAAGCACAAACTTACGCATACACCAAGGCACTCAAAGCCTTACAAGAGGAAAATAAACAACTTGTTGCTAACAACCTTCAGTTGACCTCTATAGAGAAACAAAAGAATGTTCTCCAAGAACATTTTTAACAATTGCAAGAATAACTAATCAGGGTCAACCAGGACATGAACCATTTAGCTAGGAAAAATTGAACCCTCTCGATGGAGGAGGTACATGCCATCCATCAAAAGATGGCAATTGAAATAAGCACATGGTAGAATGAGGCTAAACGACATGAGAAATTGAAGGAACATTTCTAGGACTAGGTGGGGATGTATAAGTAAATCATCGAAAAGGAGATCCATATGGCCAAGGCCTACATCAACACTCTCAGTGCTCAACACACTGACTAGTAGGCCATATTGGACACATACACATTTGCCCACTAGGTGAAGGTTAAGAGTCAAGACCTACAAATCCAAGACCTTACAAAATACATGGAGTTGGCAAACCTATAGTATGCCAAACTTGCCATGTTGATAGCAAGGTGCCCGAGAATAGAGCTCAAGTAATAGGTAGCCACCACCTACATTAAATATGAAATAGAATTTCCAAAATGCAAGAAAATATTGCAAAAATTGGAGGTTGCAAATTTTGAACTTGAGGTGGTTAAAACAAGCTACCAAAGGCAGAAAGGTGTTGCAACAGACTTGGCTTGACGGCTCACAAATTTTTAAGAATACAAAGACAAAGCTAGAGCCTATGAGGAGGAACGACCGGTGTTTGCAGATTGGTATGTCAAGGCAAATAAAATGTTTCCAAAACTACCCTACCCATGGGAGGTGTTGACTCCATCAAACATTAGAAGATTAGCATGGATGGCACAGGATCCCCAAACTAAAGAGGAGAAACTCCAGGCCATACTTCAATGTCATCAAATCCCAAGACTTGGAGCACAAGACAAGGGAAAGGCATCCATAGAGGAGCCACCACCACCAAGAACTACATGAGTTCCACCCAATTTTGTAGCTATAGGATTTTCTTTTACCTTCTTTATGTTGTGTATTAATTTTGTTATGATTCCACACTGTGGCATAAATCCATTCTCATCAATTAATAATCCCATACCTATCCACTATGTAATTAATGGAGCCTATTCTCACTTTAACTTGAGGATGAGTTTTTATTCAGTCATGGGGGTATGATGAGTCATGAATTTGTTGGCTACGATATCGCACCCATGATATCGCATATGCGCTATCACAGTTTAGACATGATATTTCATATGCGATATAAAAGCCTACCTCCTCATCTATAAATAAGAGGTAGGAATATTTAGTAGGGAGCTTTTTGGAAGTTTAAGTTTTCAATGGTTTTTAGTACGTCAATTTTTCCTCTCAACCCTTTTCTCCCAATGCATGCCCGTAGTGTGATGATTGTAATTGTATGGCATCCTTATTTGAATGTGATGTACTTGGACACGCACATGACCAGAAATAAAGATTGAGATTACTTCATCATTGCAGCATCCACTTAGCTTAATGATTTAATTGGTATTGTCATTTATTACTTTCTTAGTTAATATCTCTCTACCCTTATCTCCTAGTAACACGGAATGAGTACGACTTAATCACAAGCATTTAAGTATGATTACTTGGTAACCTAGTAGCGTACTTAGGCCATGTGCTTGGTAATCCTAGTGGTATTCATGCATGAGGTCCAAGATGTGTACAGATGATTAAGGAACAGATGCTCATCATACTTAGGCTAGCTTAGATTCTCTCTCTCTCTTCTAGTTTAGTAAATATTATTTTCCATTAGCCCCAAGAGTACCATTAGTATAGGAACACATCATACACCTCACTCTGGACTAAACCATATGTGACAAAGCTAATACTAGTCTAGGTGGGAAGATAGCAAACTGCGATCTATGAGTAACTATCTAGGTACCACAACTAGTTTGTCTATGGAGTTCAATCAAATCATGCGTGAAACACTCATATTCGTATGGTTGAGTGTAGGGGTACCTCACCATTCATCATTTGGTATATGGTCTTCTTACATATAATATCTAATATAATATATATTTGATGCTTTCCATGAAATTTTGGGATGGGATGTCACAATTGGTATTAAAGCAAATCATAACCCAAAGGCTATTCAAATCCATGGGCTAACTACAACATGAACCTAATGAAGAACCATGAAGCCACAACTCAAGGAGAGTCAGTGATCATCATCGAATGCACCATATGTCTAATCTATGTAAACTAGAAAATACTATTCCATTGATTTCATGAATAATGGATCAGACATCTACAAAAGATGTAGATCCCACCATTCAACAAAATTCTTTCATGGATATCATTGATCGATGAAGACTTAATTACACCTCATCAAGATTCATGAATTGCAAGAGATGTTGGTAAGACAAAGATACATTAGTCCAAGCAACTCTTACTCATGTAAATACTAAAAATATTAATTGATTAAGATCATTATTAATTTTTTCCCAAAACATTACTAACCATGATCTAAAAGTGATGTTATTTTATTGAAAATTTATTATCCTAGGCAACTTAAAGTTATTTATAAGTCATCATGTCTTCCATATATTGACTTGGTAATGTTGTTTTGGTAGAATAAGCTAGTTTGGATCATTAAACATCTTAAAAATCCAATTTTAAGACTATTTCCAATGCATAGTACTCATCAAGATGATTCCAACAATACAAATTTCATCTTGACCAGACTTATAGTTTAAGAGCTATTGATGTTTAAATTTTATCACTATACATGCATTTAAATGATATTAAATTATTATTTAAAAATAAAAATATATAATTAAAAAAAAGGAAGAGTGGGAGGTCATGGGTTCAAACCCAAGCCCTATTAATTTTAAAATCTTTTCTTTAAAATAATATACATGCTAATAAAAAATCAAATCAATCATTAGTAGGACCACAGCTAACCTATACTGCTGGCTACGATAGGGTTGCAAGGCCCAACTTGCACTATCAATTGCTACAAGGCCATAAGGCCCAGCCCATACAACCTACGATGGTAGGGCCATGAGGTTGGGTGCACAGTGGTGAGGATGGTAGGATGGTGGGTTGCATGCTAGTGATAACAAGCCACCTTATGTCACTTGTGCCCCATGATCTACTATGCCTTGTTTCTATTGCCTTATTGTCATCACCCTATCATCACTTGTTACTCCATGTGTCCTTACCAACCACCACTCCAATCACCACATCGCATCCATCACACCATCCTCTATGCATGCCACTCATTTTCACTGTCTATTCTACCATGCACTCCTCTACCACATCATCCACCTTGCACTATGCCTACCCTCAACTATCTTTTAATGACATCAAGAAACATCAACAAACACCCATGGTGTTGTAGATAATAGTCCATTTTGATGCTCCATGAGAACTAATGGCACTACCTATAATGATCCATTCTAATGCTCCATGGACACTAATGACATTGTCCATAATGATCCATTCCAGAGCTCCATAAGCATCAATGATGTCATCCATAATAGACTATTCTAGCACTCCACAAGCACTGATGGAATCATCCATAATGGCCCATTTCAGTGCCTTCTAGGCACTGATGGTGCTATCCATAATGGCTTGTTCTAGTGCCCTCCAACACTAAAAACCCTTGCTAAAAACATGTGTGTGTAGGCTTCCTTTGGATAGCATAGCCTTGGCATGTGGGTGGGCCACACAAGCTCACACATAGGTCATGTTGACCCTCACATGGGTAGCGTAGCCCAAAGATAAAACATTGCCACTATGCAGGCCTCTACTCACACTGTACTCTACTTTAGCACCTCATAATGTGCCTCCACTACCATCACCGCATGCTACCTCCTAGCATAGTGCACCTTCCCCATAGTTGTCCACCATTGAGCATAGACTAGTGCCATAATGGCCACCCACCATTGAGCATAGACCAGTGCCATAATGGCCACCCACCATTGAGCATAGGCCAACATCACCACGGTCATTGTCATCACCTCCTACCTTTTCCCAATGATGGGAAAACTTCCTATCTATTGAAGGAAAATTCATCTTTTTTGTTAACTAGAGAAATATTCAAAATTTCCATCTTCAAATGTAGCTTAAAATAAGAATGTGAAAAATAATTTTTAAAAAATAATTTGGCACATTGGTAGCATGTGAGATAGGAATTTCATAATTAAGCATGTTTGTCTTAGAGTAGTACTAAGATGGATGACCTCTTGAGAAGTCTAGTTTTTCACACCAAAAGGTTTTGGACTCCAGAAGCCATAACTTTTGATTTTGGAAGCCTTTTTAATGAATGAAGAGTCATTTCTTATAGATTTCAATCTTTCAAAAACAAAGGTGAATTTAGATCTACCCCAAAGATCCCTAAAATTTAGTTTTTACCCCTTGTCTAATATAACGCCTAAAGACCCTCAAAAGTTTAATTTTAGCATAACTCGAGCATATGATGTCCATTTTTAATGTATGAATAGTCATCTCCAACATTTTTTCACTCTTTTGAAATTAATGGAAAGGTTAGATTTATCATTTGAATACCTAATAATTCAATGATATCATAAATTTAACCTTTTGGACATTGAGACCAAGTGCTTAATCTTTGCTTGTAGTCTGAAGATCTCTTTAACATGTCATTAGTTACACTACCAAAGTTAGTGTCTTAAAGCGGGGGGAGCAGAAAGGTTGTTGATAATAAGATGATATAATTATATATTACTAAAATTAGATAATATAGTTAAAGATTACTAGAATTAGTTGGAGAATCAATTGATCTATTAGTATTAATTGATTATCAATCGATGAATCAGTTGATAAATAAAAATAGTCAAGAAAAAGGTATATTAATTTGTTTTGCAATCAAATCATATGGTAGGATAACATGGAGACTCAAAATATTGTTTTAATAAGGTGCATGATATCCATGAAGAGAAATGATTTAGAGGAAAATCCAAGAATGAGAATGAAAGTTGCAACATACAACGTGCTTACAAGATCCTTAGTAGGTGAGAAACAACATCTGCTATTTCCACCATGGGCCTTGGATTGACATGAGTATCAATACCCATGCATATTACCAAAGTTACAAGATTTTAATGTTGATGTTTTATGCCTACAAGAAGTCTTGTAATTGGAATTTCTATACGAATTCCAACTGGACTTGGAAGAGATTGGATACAAAGGTATTTATAAGCAAAATTGCTTTTATGGAAGTTCTTTTTTTGAGCCATACAAATTAGCCTATTGAAAAAATCACAACATGGATGGTTGGTTGCACAATATTTTATAAAGAAGCCAAGTTTGAATTAGTACAAAGATTTGAATGAAGTTTAGAAAATATGATTTTTGAAATTCTAGAACTTCAAATAATGGAAAGGAGACAACAATCAAGATTTTGGAAAAGTCACATAGCTTTGGAAAGAATTCTAAACATTTAGTTATTAGGAAGAAATGTATATGTGGTTAACACACATTTAATTGCCAAATTAACATGTCTAGATGTCAGATTATGCCAAGGAGCATACTTGATTAACCAAATAGAAGAAAGTTTGAAGAATAAGTTATTCCTAAGCTATATTGATCCAGTGCAAATTATTCTTTGGAGACTTTAATGCAAAAGTTGGAAGTGGTGTTTATCAATTCTTAAAATATGGAGGTGTAAAGGAATCCTTAGAAGATGAACCTTATTTGAAAAATATGTTTCCATTAATTCAACATGAAAATCCATTTGCCAATCTGCTTACTTTGAATCTTTAATAATAAATTAGATCCAAGAATTTAGGAACAGATGATGTTGATGAATAGTACTCATCAAGAACCATAGTTTACAAATTTCTCTACTGTGATTAAGAAGGATGGGTCAAACCCCCAAAGGCTACCTCAAGAGACACATTTTTTACATAGTGAAGATGGTGCCTCTTCATAACAAATGTTATTGTTATCATAACAAGTCTTAAAAGAACATTTGTAATTGAGACCCAAAAGGATGCAGTCTAATAACAAATGTGTCTCTTGAGGTAGCCTTTGGGGGTTTGACCTAAGGCATTTATATAAATTTCTCTACTATGATTAAGAAGGATGGATCAAACCTCAAAAGGCTACCTAAGGATGGTTTATAGGTCATGCTAACATGGAGTGGCAAAGCCAAAAAAGGCAAGTCACAAAATTTGGGTAAAATAGGACAAGAAGTGGATTGGCCATCCCTTTTGGCCGATTGTAGGCCTAACCATGGTGGTAGTGCTGGATTGTCTCTAAGGTGATAAGATGCCAAAGGAAGAAAACCCCAAGGAACACTATTAAAGCATGATCCAAATACTCTATTCCATATCAATAAAGCATTCTTTTTTTCTCTTTTTATGCTTTCTTTGTTATTTCCTATATGCATAATGTTGAATGTTACATATATTTGATGTTTGGTATATTTTCTTCTTATGCATAATGTCTAGTATAACGTATATTTGATATTTGCTATGACATCTAGGGACAAGATTTCACAATTAAGATATTTCTAAAAAACATAAAAATAAAAAGAAATAATAAAATATTAAAAATGATCTTTATAGGTAATAACTATTGAAGAAAAATCCTCATTGATACTTTATTTTTTGCATTATGTTGGAAGTGGTTAAGAAGTTCATATAAATTACATTCAATGTAGGCTTGAAATAAAGGTAGCTTAGTAAAATGCATATAATCTCATTGATGTAGGTCATGCATAGAGGTATTAATAAATCCATTATACCGAATATACTTGATGTATATTAGAAAGGAGCGGATATACTCCGCATTATCTTCATACTAAGATTATAAACAATAAGGTTACTATGTCAAAAGTACCCTAATAAAATTTACTACAAAGCCAATAATCAAATCACCTATAGAAATTATTAATTATCACTATTATTATCATACTACACATATGTTAATATGATCCTTTACATTAACATCATGCCCCCATTTTCATCAACAAGATAGTTAGCATCATGAAATAAATTTTATCAACACAATATTCCATCAATATATGTTATTTATTATTATTATTATTATTATTATTTTCTTCTTATGCGATAGTAGAAAAAAAATGCCTTTAAATAATGATAGATAGTTTTTGAAAATATTATTCTTTTGCTGGAATAAAAATATTTTATGAGACTTCTCTTATAGGATAAAATAGTTTTAGAAGGGCTAAGAAGGGTTGAATTTTTAACCCTACCCTACTACATGAGAACTTTAAGCAAAAAAAAATTTGTAGAAAAAGAGGGACATTTTGAAACATTTGGCATAAGTATTTCAACCATGGCATAAGAAGGATAAAAATCAATATACTGCAATGTTAATATCTTTTTTTATAAGTTTAAGTTATGGTGCACCACCAACTATGTTGATATATGTACTAATAAAATTTGGGACATGGTGCTACCATAAAGGATTGCATTCATGTGTGTGTCATCATAATAATTTTTATTGGTAATTTAGTACTAGGTTTTTCTTAGAGATATTATTTGGTGGACCATGCAAAGAAAAAGAATCATGTAAAATATATTAAAGTGATTCAAGACATGTATAAAGGAGCTATTGCTAAAATTAGAATAGCTTGTGGAACAACATTTGATTTTTTAGTCATAGTATATCTACATCAAGGATTTACACTTAGCCTATGCTTATTTGTCATTATTATGGATGAATTATCAAAGAAAATGTAAGATAAAACCCCTTGATGTATGCTATTTGTAGAAAATAATATATCAGACATAGCTCAAGAAAATATTGCTTCTAAAATGGAAAACTAGAGACATTCTATATAATCAAATGGCTTAAAATTAGTAGAAATGGCTTAAGATAGATTATATGGAACGTGATTTTAATAATAGCATAAAAAATGATGAAATAGATGTAATGGTTCAAGGTCAACGAGTCCCTCACTATAAATAGTTCCACTAGCTAGGATCAATCCTCCAATCAAATAGTGAAATTGGTAAAGATATAAGAAATAGAATTAAGGTAGGATGGTGAAAATGGGGACAAGCTAGTGATGTTCAATGTGATAAAAGAATACTAGAAAAACAAAAGGTAAAATTTTATAGGAAAAAAATCAGGCCTACTATCTTATAAAAAATCAATGAGGCAAAAATGCAAATACTTAGATGAATGTTAAATGTTACCAAAATAGATAAACTACATCATAAAAATATTAGACAGGCTTAGATGGTTTGGATATATGCAAAGAAGATTAAATAATGAGGCTATATTAAAAAGATTACTACATCACTATTTTAGGAAAGCCATTGAAGTATTTTTTTTTTTAATAATATTTACCCTTAAAGACATATAGTCGAATTAGATATTTATAACTCAATATTGAACCCATAACTTGGAGTTTCCAAATCAAGAAACCAAATCAAGAGTTTTATCACCAAGCTAACATCTCATTGTTAAGATAAGATCTAATAGATTTGCAAAGTTTGATAATTTATTTATTTTAATTTTTAAATTTCATAAAAATAAAAGTATTAAAATTTAACATACAACATTGTATCAAAAGTTTACCTTTCCAAAAAGAATGAGAAGAGACCTTAAATTTTTTGCCTTGATTAGAGTGATGGTAAGGTACTTGTTTCTAAGTTTTAAGATTTAGATTCAAATAGTCCAAAAGAGAATACATTGATGCTTAATTTTTAACATGTATAAGTAAATATTTTACTACATAAAATAAAATAAAAATTTTAAAGCTTTAAGAGACACTAAAAGTATCTTTTTTACATCCTCAGATATGAAGCCCTAGGTACTACATTTAACAAAAGTAAAATGAAATAAGAATAGATTTAAATCTTTTAGAGATATTTAAAACATCTATTCAAACCTTCAAATATGAAGCCCTTGGTATTTTAAATTTTGAAAATTCCAACCTTATTTGCATGAATAAGAGTAGAGTATCAGATCCTACAATACATATTGTGATATGAAGGATAGACTTTCTCTCTTTTTCATGTGTACTTTTGAACCTCTAATCATATCCATAGTTGTAATGCTACATTCCATGATTGTACATATATTCTATATCCTATCTATATCCTTTCAAAATTCATTCAAAAAAACCATTTCACTTTATTATAATCAAGAAATAAAATCATTGAAACAACAAACTTTTTCTCTTTCTATTGAAGTCTTATTTTATATTTGGTCTTATTTTCTCTTTTCTCTTGAAACCTAGATATTATTTTCTTTATGGTTTAGAATTCCTACATAATCTTAATTGCTTGAAAGAAGGTCCATTTCTTCTATTATTCTATGTATTCCAAGCCCTTCTTTCTACCTATATGTCATTAATAAGCATAAAACTTGTAGCAAAGGTCATTTTAGCTTCTAATTTTATTTTAAGTATGCATATTACATATGTCAATTTTTGATAGCTATAACACATTCTTTGCTTTATAGAATTCTTGATAAACTTTACTAAATTCTTTGAATTACAATGTTGTAGAGTTGCTATATAATAGTAAACAAGCACTTTGAAGATGACTAAAAGTTTATATTTTATAAAGTCTCCAAATAACATGTTTGTTGAATTGCTTCATTTACTTCTATGTTTTCTATTGTAATCTTTTTTTCCTTATTTTACTTTTAACAACTCCTATTTTACAATGATTTTTTAGCCTAGAAGTAAGACTCTTGATTTGGAAACTTCAACTTATAGGCTTAATTCTAGTGGACAATACTAAATTACAAAGTTCTAATTTGATTATGTGTCATGGGGGTAAATATTAATAAAAAATATTTTGCATTTAGCACTTGTAGCTCTTTAGGTTAAGTTCCAGTCTCTCAATAGATCAAATCACATCTAATACACATGTCAATCATGTAAAGATACAACAATAAGGCTTTTGGAATATAACATGAGGTTGTACTTTTTAGTTTGGCTCTATTCCTTATATATTCAAGCTTTTTTCCAAAACTTACTTTGATCTTTCTTTGCTACTACTGAGATACTAATCTTAGTCCAATGATCTTTCTCCACTTATGCACCAATGGTCATGAGGGTAATGATATTCTTGGATGAATGCTCCACTCTCTATGAAAAATGGAAATCTTAGCTTCTTAATGCTTTGCTCATCTCATAATGTTCATGGGGCATTTTGGCATTTTCACTTTTATATTTTATCATTTTCTTCCAAAAGGTCAACCTTAACTAGGGTTAATCAACCTTGTTAGAGAATAATTCACATAGTGTCTTGATTTATAAAATTTTATATTAAGTTAAGTTAGTCATTTGTAAACTCAATGGATTAATTGGTAACTCCTAGTATCAATTTGTAACACATACAAAATAATTCCTAAGTCTATGTGTAATGAAACAAGAAGGACATTAAGGGCTGGAGCTTACTTTGGGGAGGAACCACTTGTATAACCATTGTATCTTATACTTTTCTCGTAATTCCACATCATATTGAACCTTCTAAGACTAATAAATATTAATCAAAACTTTCCTTTACATTACATAACTCTATTCAATACCAAAGAATTCATTAACCATGTCATTCATCTCATCAACAATTCATATAACTCAAGATTTCTTCTTTACACACTATCCATTCCAAATTTTTAAAGAAATATACATCATCCATAATCCAAGACCCTTTGAATATGCATTAAACACTCCAGACATTCAAAAAGAATTACTTTTCATCCTCAAACATCATCAAAAAATGTAAATTTTTGGCCTCCAATATTGGAGCGGCCCTAAATTTTGAATCCCCAATATCAAATCAAACAAAAAGTATAAATAGGTGGACACTTAGCTAACTTTCTCATTTTTCACATTTGCATCTAAGGGAGATTTTTTCAGTCTTCTTCTATAATTCAAGCTCTAACCTCCTAGCTTTCCCAAGCTATAGCTTGCACATTATCACTTTGATTTTTGGATCTATTTGATCTTGGAGTGCTCATCTTAGTCGTGGGAGGTGCTAGTAAGGAAAACTTTGAGCCAATTTCTCAAAATTTTCTAACACCAAAAAGGTATTTTAAGGATAAGTATGAAAGAAAAATTAAAAAATTTTAACAAAAATAAATCATATTAATGGCAAAACACTTAAATAATGTGCTTAAGGAACCATAACTATCATTACCAACCATGAATAAGAATAAAATAGATAACTATGAAGGGTTATAAGAAAATTAACACTTATGGGGTTTCTTTTTGGAAATTTATCTAACTCTACAATCACAATAAACTAAGAACTTAATGTAGCTAAGGGTATGAGTAAGATATGTAACTATTGAGAATATAAAAGAATACCTTAGTAATTCTAAATTCTTGATTATTGTAGATGGTCCCAAAGAGAGGAGCACAAAGTGAACCCTGACAACCTACAAGTAAATGACCAAGAGGCCAAGGTAGAGGCCAAACAAGAGAACAAGAATTAGAACATGTGCAGTAGGAAGCCCAATACCTTGACATTCATTAGGAAACTTGTACTACCAAACAGTTAGCCCATGGAAAGGCAAATAAACCACTAGTACAAGGACAATGCCTCACATTGTCACAATATTACCTCCAAGTTATCCAAGAGAAATTCATCCTAACCATAGTGATTATGGAGATGGACTTTGGCCCTAAAACACCACAAAAATTTGGGCCCAGCACTTTCAGACAAGAATCAAGATAAGTCATGATGCTTCCCAACATGACCAAAACTTGCGAACTTCATAAGCAGCATCAAACGGAGTCAAATCAAGCAACTAAAAGTTCCCTGAGATCCATTGGAGACTGCATCAACATCTAGCAACAAGGATTGCAAATTTCAAACTCAAAACACTTAGTTTTGACTAAATATACTTCTTGCACACAAGCTTGCATGCTCAGCGTGCAGTAACTGTTGAGTTCCAAAAACTTCCCCAAATAGGCCAGAATTGAAGATCTAGACCACCCAAGACCTTCCCCAAGGTCCCCAGTAGCTCTTAGGCTCCTAAAAATCATGTTTTGGGCTCCAAGTAATGGGTTTTCATGCCTGCACGATGGCCTGCACGCCCAGTGTGTACCATTATAGATAGACCAAAATAGGCATTTAGACCATGGTCTTCACAAGCAATCAACTCTTAGAGGTAGGGAAACCATCAGGCATCATCCTGGGCTCCCAAAAATCAATTTTTGACCTTGAAAAGTGGTAGTTTCATGCTTCTACACTGGCCTGCATGCCCAACATGTACGCCCAACGTGCAACCTAGCCTGCACTACTTTGAACAAGGTTGATTGGGCATTTTAGGCAAGATTTTGACATGGAGTCAACCCTCAAGGCATGGTCAATGAATCTACAAGTCCACAGGCTCTAGAGACATCAATTTTTGGCATCAGAATGGTCATTCTTGGCCCTTCATGCCCAACGTGCATGCCTGGTGTATAGCACAGCGTGCATACTAGAAACATGCCCAGTGTGCATGCCTGGCGTACAACACAGCGTGCACACTAGAAACATGCCCAAAACTCAGTCAAAATGAAGCCAAAATGAGCCCCCAGATGCCCTAGAGAACTAGCAACACTTAGGCAACAATCAAATCAAGCCTAGCATCCATATTAGGCTCCAAAACTATAGTTTTCATGCCCACACACTGGCTCATATGCCCAACGTGTATGCCCAGCGGGTACACTCTTGGAGCCTCCTAAAGCCCTATCAAATCAAGGTCAAATGAGTCCAAAATTGAAAGGCAGCATCCTCAAGACATCAGGCATCTAGATCCATGCTTAAAACTAGCGTCATGATTCGAAATTTGGTTAGAAATTCTTCATGCCTGTCCACATGCTGTCTAGTGTGTGGGGAGTATATGCCCAATGTGTACACGCTGGCATGCTGCACACTTGTAAAGCTTCATTCATTTACACCTGGTCAATGCTCCACATGTCACCCGATCTAAAATTCTAGCATCCCACAGCCAATCATCCCATCTCAAATCTGAATTTAACGCCCAAACTTGTACAAAAACCCTAATTTTTGACCAGATCAATGTTTGAAAATTGAAGAATCTTGGCAAAAAAATTGGAGAATCCACACTGAGAACATCCAGAACACCCACCCTGCATGCTGGACTTCTACCCCGCATGCTGAGCATACAGCCTTCACACTATGCCTACAACCCAAACTAGCATACCATCACCCCTCCGCATCCACTGGGACTCTTCATCCACCTTGTGTCAGATCCATAACTGTGTCTAGACCGGTGCATTGTAATTTTCATTATGTAATAATATTACTATATTTTTGGCCAAGATTTGTTACAATTCTCATTCGTTCTTGCATTTTTGGCTAAGATTTGATACAGTTTTCATTCGTTCTTGTTTACCGCTTATTTACATTCCTGCATGTTTGCGTTCTAGTTTACATTTATTACACCATTTACATATAACCCAGCGTATTACACATTGGCATACGTCTGAGGAAATCCTTTTCTGATCCGCGTGCAGACCACCCAAGCTACTCTACCTTCGTCAGTTCCAGTTTGTCCTCAAGTGAAGGTAGGGTCTTCTATGCCTATCTGCGGATCTCTTGATGCTTTTTTCATTCCAGTCAGGCACCAACGATTCCAAACAGTACAGAAAATGACTCTAGAAGGAGGGCCTACTCATTGCTTAAATCTACTCTGATCCACCGTTCAAATCTTTTAAATCTATGTCTTGTTTAGCCAGATCTGCTGCAATCTCAACGTGTATACGTTGTTTAGCCTATACATTGTTTAGCATGCTATCCACTCTATCTGTACACTGCCTGTTCACNTGTGTATACGTTGTTTAGCCTATACATTGTTTAGCATGCTATCCACTCTATCTGTACACTGCCTGTTCACCCTGTACGCTGGTTGTTGAAGCCTGTACACTAGGATTTAGTCCATACATTGTGTAGACAGGCTGCACACTGGCAGGCTTAAGTGTACGCTATATAGACAGCCTGCATGCTGCCAGACTTAGGTGTACGCTGTATAGACAAGCTGCACGCTACCAGACTTAGGTGTACGCTGCATAGACAAGCTGCACACTGCCAGACTTAGGTGTACACTGTATAGATAGGCTGCACGCTACCAGACTTAGGTGTACGCTGTATAGCTAGGCTGCACACTATGAGGCTTAGGTGTACGCTATGTAGATAGGCTACACGCTGTGGGTGTATGCTAACAAGTATACCCATTTCATACTTGGCCAAATTCTCACTTGTACACGCTGAAACTATCTCCCATCTACCTTGTTACACTTATGACCTTTTCATCATGAATACTGCCAACACCAATGTTTCAACCAAGTCCACTCTAGATATCATTGGCCCCACGACAATGCCGATACCCATCGTGCAACCCATAGGGGCCCACGGTGAGGTCGACCCCTAGGGGGGACCTTGCCAATCTCTCAAACTGCAAGGGAAGAATCCATCATTTAACGTCATAGCACAAGAATAGTACAATTTTATATGTGTAAGGATCCAAGCTGGCTTGGCAATAGATCAAACTAAAATAGAGGCTAAGAAACAGTATGAACTAGTCAATAAGGGAGGACATGAGTTCATCCCCTTCCCATATGACATCATCCCTCTCCCAGAGCACTACTCTGAGCTCATCTCATAGCTCCTCCGAGCAAGGAGTCAGACCCTAGACCAGTCCATGCCAAATCCTCAATTAGAAGAGGAGGATGACTTTGTGGCTCAGTCCGAACACAAGGATTCATACCATACTCTCAGTCTACATACTTACGCAAACCTGCTATTCCAACCTTTCACAGGGGAGACTATGTCCCTCCATTCATTTAAAACCACTCAACCACATGTGCCTCAACAGGGAGCATCCACTCTTATTCCCATTCTCCCCGTGACCGATACCTAATTCAATATACCCATCCCCACTATTCCTCTAGTCACTACGTTATCACCCCTCTTACAAGTACAACCCCAACAAAACCCTCCTCAAAATAATGTAGGAGTGACCTTCCCACCCCAAGTGATTGGGATGTCTTCTACGATACCCGCTTCTACATCCGCTCACTATATACCACAAATTCAAACCCAAGGGACATCCTTCACCACTTCAACTCAACAAGTTCAGGGTGTTCCTTCACAAATCATGACTAGACAGTGGGCCATGACTAGCATGCAAGCGCATCGACCCCCTCATTACAACATACTGCCTCCTACAATTCCACCCATGAACATTCCTCAAGTACCACAGCAACAACAACAGCTGCAACATCCTGAACACAGACCACAGTTTTATCAGCCCCATGCTCTCATTGCACACCAACCATCCACTACAACAAGCGTCTTTTGTTTCCTGCTACGCTAGCACCGCCGTTGTTGACCACCCGCTTGCATCGCATCTCACATGTACATTTTCCTACTATTTTTTGCAACACAGAGAGAGAATACTGTGCGCAAGAGACTTACAGTTGTTGGACAGAAAATCCTCGCTGTTGAACAGAAAATCCCCGCTGTTGAACAGAAAATCCTCTGGTGGTGAACAAAAAATCCCCTGGTGGTGAACAGAAAATCCCCGGTCATGAACAGAAAATCCTCTGGTGGTGAACTGAAAATTCCCTCGCTATTCAATAGCTATTCCTCCTGTACACACCCTGGCTTCCCCCCTCTTTATAGCAGCCCTATGGGAGAAACCCTAATCCTAAACCGCCAGCTACCTTTGCCATGTCAACCGCAACACGGAAAACTGAAATAAAAAAAATAAGCCTTAAGTTTTATGGTTTATGTTGAAATATATTTTTTTTAATGCACATTGGCGGGTCCTCATTCCTTTTATTTTTTTATGGTGGGTGACGTTCTCTTTAGCGCAGTCCTATTGCTCATGATTTGTTCTATATTAATTTATTTTTCTTTTAACCCAGATTTCTTTTCCCTTTTGTGTTTTATAGCTTCAACTACTGTTGTCCAATTTTTGATGCAAAGATCATTTTAGTTTTTCCATTTCATACGAGTCTTAGGAATCTTCCCCTGTCGCCTGCCGACAGAAGGGATAATGCTAGCTCCCAAGACCCTGCGCCCACCATTTTCAGCCTTCTATGCGTGGAGAGAATAAAAGGTGGCCCCCCCCCCCCCCCCCCCCCCCTAGTTCATCTAAACTCTAGCTTCCTCCCTTATAACAACGGAATGCATGAGCTGAAAGATAGTGATAATGCAGAGAACAAGCAATGCGATCTTGGACACAATTGCAAAGAATATGGCAACTAGTCTGAAGACGAGAGAGATGTTCTCTTCTGCATAAATGATTGAAGCAATGGCTAGAATGTTCAACGGAAATGCAGTTACCCACCACACTAAAGAATATCTCAGCCCCCAGAATAAATTCAAGCGCATAATCAATGACATGAACAAAAATAGAGCTAGAAAGAAAGGCATCTTGGAGGCATCTTCAAACGCACCAAAGATTGATTACCAAGCAATACTGGCACAACTTGGAGCTGCAATGAAAAGAAAATAAATAGGATGCATGTGCCTTGGAAGCTATGACGTTGAGGGAAATTTTTGATAGAGTGTCACAAAAAGTACCAAGTAATGCACCATTCCAACTAAGAAAAACAATACGGCAACTTCCTTCCAACTAGTTTTTGCTAATAATATTGCCCCTATAAAATTCCCCAACATAGAAATATGGGTTGTTGGATTTGCTCTTTTGGAGAGTATTCTACTTCTGCCACCTAAATACCACTGTCCATATATTTTAAGCTCTAGCATCACTATTGGTGCCGAAAGAACCACTGCTACCCAGGGGCTAACAGGTATTTTTGAATTATGAATAGAAGTTGGAACAGAGAGAACCTGTAAAGTTGCTAAAATCCATGGGACAAATAGGTAATTTGATTTTATCCTGTGCATGTATTCCTTCCTGAATATTTCCATGTGAAATAGGCATTTCAATATATAGGCAAAGGAGAGTGCAACGAGGAAAAACAAAGACAAAATCCATATGGTAACATGAATGACCTCTGTTGCTTATCGAAATATTATTGTTTTAATGGTGGTCACTGTTGATCAAGGCCCTATGCCTAGCATGGGTGAGGTTGGCCTCAACACATAGACTCGGGTAGTTGGTCACCTTGCTCCTGCTTCATCCTATGCAGACCATTCCATCAGGTCCCCTTCAAACCAAATGCCACCCAAAATCCATACTATTATGCTTACTCATGCCATATCTAATTTGATCTAGGCTATCAACCTTCTTAGGAAATTAGCTAATCTTGATAGTCCCCTTATCTATTTATAGATTGCTAGAAATGAAATATGTAAATCTCTTCTTGATTCAGGTTCTGGTGTGAACTTGATATCTCATGAGATGTATATTGCCTAAAACTTACCTTCTCTTAGGAAGAGCAATATCATATTGAAATTGGTAGACCAATCCATCACTGTTCCATTGGGACTAGTCGAAGACATTGTGACCACTATCTATGGGTGGTCTTATCCAACCAATTTCCTAGTAATCAAGG
Organism: Gnetum montanum; assembly: GCA_015680685.1. Classification (NCBI taxonomy): domain Eukaryota; kingdom Viridiplantae; phylum Streptophyta; class Gnetopsida; order Gnetales; family Gnetaceae; genus Gnetum; species Gnetum montanum. The sequence goes on from MNCI01031524.1 coordinate 1,232,711, forward strand.
CTGAAAACTACAAGGGAAACTTTCCAATCATTATGGGAAGAGCATGACTAAGCACTGTTGATGCAAGAATGAGAATCAAAGATATTTCCCTAGAGATATCTAAAAAAATGCATTTAGGAAGACTAAGAAGGGACGAGTTCCATGCATCATGTACAACAATACAGGGTGTAATTGCGTGCAAAAACTCTAGTTCATGAAATGAGCATCCATTTTTGCATGCAAGAACTATAAACATAAGGCAAATATTCAAAGGTCTCTATAAGTAGTAGCGACAAAACAAGAGGGCATCTAGTGGCTAACCCCTGATTCATGCAACATCACAATGTGCATGGAACCTACTAAGAGCCTGAGATGTGCTTATGTCACAAGCATGGATGAATTAGAGCATGTTCATCACTAACTTTCTGATGATGAAAACACTTATACCAATTAGGGAGAGTAGTAGATCCTTTAGAATTTTAAATAAGAGCCTCTAGAGTTGAAAAATCTGCCCACCAGCCTAGAATATGCATTGTTGAAAAATGGCAAGCTAGTCATACTTAATGCCAAACTTGCTTCTGAACAGAAAGCAAAACTATTGAAAGTGATTAATAAATGGCCAATAGCCTTTGCTTTCTTATAACCTAAACTCATTGGAATTGATCCATAGATATGCTAGCACTACATTTACACTGATTCGGCCATGAGGCCAAGGAGGCAACCAAAATGATGGTTGAGTCCAAAATTGAAGCAAAGTGTCAAAGAGAAGATTGAGCAACTCATTAATGCAAGGTTCATCTACCCCATTATGGATAGAAAGTGGGTTAGCCTACTTGTGATAGTGGCAAAGAGAGGTGGAAAATGGTAGGTTTGTATCGACTTTAAGTTATTAAACATGGCAACATTTAAGATTATTTTTCATTGCCATTTGTTGATCATGTGTTGGAAACCATATCTAGGCATTGTTATTATAGTTTTTAAGATGGTTAAAGTGGTTATAACCAAATCCAGATTGCACCAGAAGATCAAGCCAAAATAACATTCATAAGTCCCTGGGAAATCCTTGCATATCGCAAGATGCCTTTTGGTTTATGCAATGCTCTTGCCACTTTCAAACACCTAGTCTTAAGTATTTTTCAATGGCAAATAGGTAGTAGAGTGGAAATCTTCATAGATGACTTCTTCACTTATGGTGCTACCTTTGAGTAAGCCTTGGACCACCTTTAGTAAGTATTAAAAAGATGCATGGAAAGAAATCTATGGCTTAATTAGTAAAAGATCCATCTCGTGGCCCAAGAGGGCATTGTATTAGGGCACCAAATTTCATAGGAAGGGATCAAGTTAGACCCTGAAAAGATAAGTTCATCTAAGGAATCACTTGCCAACCAAAAACTATTGAAGATGTTTAGTCATTCTTGGGATACATTAGTTACTACCGGTGATTCATAGAGAATTTCTCTAAGATTGTGAAACCGTTGTTTAAACTAACAAAGAAAGATGCTCCCTTCATCTGGACCAAGGAATGTGAAAATGCATTCTAGAGCCTCAAAAAGAAGCTCATAGAGACTCCAATTCTACAAGCACTTGAATAGTCTAGACCATTCCATATCATGAAAAATGCATCTAACTATGCCTTAGGAGCTATGCTTATACAGTTGGACAATAAAAAATGTCCATATTACATCCACTGCATAAGTTAAAGCATTGTGGATGCACAATTGAATTACACCACCATGGAGAAAGAACTAATGGTGGTGGTGTACGCTATGGAAATGTTCAAGCACTCTGTGCTTAAATATAAAGTGTTTGTGCACACTCATCACAGTGTCATCTACTTCCTCATGAATAAGCCAATAGTAAGCCCCTGTGTCATATAATATCTAATGATCTTATAGGAATTTCATATTACAATGGTAGATCGAAAGGGGACTAAGAATGTAGTCGCTAATCACTTGTCTTAGTTGTGATGGGATAACAAAGAGGAGGAAAGTCCATTATTTGATGTATTTCCTATTGAACTCCTCTTTGCCACTGTAATAATTGAACAAATGCCTATAGAACCAAAATGATATGATGGCATCCTCACTTATCTTCTTACTTAGAAGATGCCACAAGATCTGGACCATAGGAAGAAACAACAGTTTCTTCATCATGCTAAGCACTTCATGGAAACTAGTGAACACCTTTACAAGGTGTGTGCTAATGGCTTGGTTCACTAGTGTGTACCTTATGTAGATCAATTGTGTATTTTTCAAGATGCTCATGAGGGTCCTTATGGGGGCCACTATGCTAGGAGATGCATGGGCATAAAAATCCTGATGGCAGAATACTATTAGCCCACAATCTTTAGAGATGCCCACTAATTTGTCTAATCCTTTGAATGCTATCAACAAGATGGTGAGATGACCACATGAATGGAAGGTCCTCAATAGTGGATTCAACCACTGGAATCCTTTATCATATGGAACATAGATTTCATGGATTTCATCGCACCCATGTCTAATGGGAAGGCATATATAATTGTTTCCATTGATTGCAGGACCAAATGGGTAGAAGCAGCAGCCATCATTGACTGTACATCATCCACTACTACTTGATTTGCACAACAAAATGTTATGAATAGGTTTTGGGTGCCACATGCATTGATTTCTAACAACAGAACCCATTTTATAGATGCCACTTTTCCAAAACTCATGCAACTCTTGGGGGTTGAACATAAATTAATAACACCCTATCACCCCTAAGTCAATGGTCAATCAAAGGTGACTAACAAGGAGATCACAAAGATTCTAATAAGAACTATTAGCAAATATAAGAGAGACTAGAACACAAAAATTAATGAAGCCCTTTGGGCCTATCGCTCAACATGGAAACTCCCTATTGACTATTCTCCCAATGAGTTAGTGTATTTGAGTACACTCTCAACAACCTATGACTTGGATCTTGATCCAAGTCTGGCACAAAAAGAAAGACTGGTCAACCTCAATGTGCTAGAAGAAAATTGATTGGTGGCCCTATCTTTGAATGAAGTGCACAAGACATTCAATAAACAATGTCATGATCTTAAAATATGGAAAGTAAAATTTCATCCAATACTACTTGATTTGCACAACAAAATGTTGTGAATAGGTTGGGGGTGCCACGTGCACTAATTTCTAACAATGGAACCCATTTTATAGATGCCACTTTTCCAAAACTCATGCAACGCTTGGGGGTTGAACATAAATTAATAACACCCTATCACCCCTAAGTCAATGGTTAATCAAAGGTGACTAACAAGGAGATCACAAAGATTCTAATAAGAACTATTAGCAAATGTAGGAGAGACTAGAGCACAAAAATTAATGATGCCCTTTGGGCCTATCACTCAACATGGAAGCTCCCTATTGGCTATTCTTCCTATGAGTTAGTGTATGGAAAACATCCAATGCTCCCAACCCAATTCGAGTACACTCTCAATAGCCTATGACTTGGATCTTGACCCAAGTCTAGCACAAAAAGAAAGACTGGTAAACCTCAATGTGCTAGAAAAAAATTGATTAGTAGCCCTATCTTTGAATGAAGTGCACAAGACATTCAATAAACAATGTCACAATCTTAGAATATGAAAAATAAAATTTCAACCCGGAGATAAGGCTTTCTACTAGAATCCTACACATGTACCTTAGAAAACCAAATTGCAAACATTGTGAAAAGGGCCTTATATAATTGATGAAACCTTTCTTTCTAGGGCCATGATCATATACAAACTTGAAAGGCCAAACAAAAAGTAGTTGGTCAACATCCAATAGATAAAGCCTTCCCACAAGCCAAAGTAAGCCAATGCAACAAATACCTCAACGGATGGGCAACCACACTCAATTCTTTAAATCTCCTCCTTCCAACTTAGTTATGGGGGAGATGGCCATCCGTGCTAATCATATACATGGCTCCTCAATTTTTCTATTTTTTTTATATATATTTTTGCTTTTGCAAATTGTTTATTTTACATCTTTTTTATTTTAAAACATTTTCCTATTTTAAACCATTTTTTATTTTATACCATCATTAGTACATTTAAATTTTTCTTGAATATTTTACACTTTCTTAAATATTTTACTTTATTTTAGTGTGATTTTCTAATTTTTTGTTAATAAACATGCTTTGTGCCAACAGGACACAGTGGTGCTATAGTTGTTGTTGACGGTGGTTTGTGTTTAATGTTTTATTTGGTAATGTTTAGTTTCTATTTCTAAATTTTTGTATCAATGGCTAAGACATGGTATCTTTTTCATGTAATAGGTAGTGAGTCCATGACATCCACCCATCCACAAACTATATGGTTTTTCTTGTTTTGGAAGTTTGAGATCCCTTTTCTTTAAATAAACTTTTAATAAATTTATGGCCTTGGTAGTTTCTAGAATTTGAAAGGATTTAAAGATTTGCATAGGGTAAGACTTCAAGGGGACTCAATATTCTTTGTACTTTTCTACTTGCTCAAGTGCATGAGTGTTTTCATAGACTTATTACTGTTTTGTGTTGACTAGTAATCGGAAGTTGAATAAAGTCTTTGCATGGTGTGGTTCCCATCCAAAAAGAAAAAAATAGAAAAAAAATAAAAACAAAATAAAAAATAAAAAAACATGATGAGAATTCAAAGCACATCCCTTAGATAGATAAACGAGCTACAAGCACTAGTTATGGGACTAGAAAGACATGTTACCCATGCTTGAAGGTCCCCTTTAACTAAGGCCCTATCTCACTTCTTGCTTCTTTTTTCTTCTCTTTATGGAATGATGGTTGTTTTATGGTAGTACTCTTGTGTCTTGAGGGGGTGGATTGGTCTTGGAGTGGTGATGCAAAATCACTGAAAGTGGTTGATTTTGGTCTAGACTAAGGATGCATCTTCTTAGGTCATTTAAACACAGATCGACAAGGGACTTTTTATGACCTTAATTCAGAATTCCATTTCACCTTCTCCATCATCTATCTATGCTGCTTGTAACTCACCTTGTTGCTTTGGTGACTTTCTCTGATGTGCTTAAATTCTTGGGTAGAATCTTTTGAGTTTTCTTCCTTAACTTTCATTAGCCATTAATCACATATGAGACCCAATGACTCCTTAGGTTGAGGTTATGCAAGGGCAAACAAGGCATGTGCCTACTATGGGGAGGACCCACTTGCACATCTCTTAGTTGGATTCATCAAGCACCTTATCCTTAGGAATTTTTGTAATCAAAATCTTTTGTACACCCATCTTTTGCATCCAACTGTGTGCTCCTTTACATATATTGTTCAATGCACACATTCTCCATTAAATTTTTTAATTTTTGAGCTTTCAAAGACCCTCTTCAATGATTTCATCATATTCTTGGCTTTTCTAGGACTCCATGGACTCCAAATTCATTCAAAAATTCATTTCATTTTTCAAGATATTCACATTTGAAAATTTTATCTATGAAACTCGTAAATGAGGCCTTGTCAACAAAGCCCATGCATATATGAGGCCCCATATACGCAACCCATTGATGTAGCTCAAAAATAATATAAATATGTGTGAACCCTTAGAAATTTTTACATTTGCTCACAAATGCCAAGGAAGTTTTTCAAATTTTCAAATCCCAGAACCTTATAGAGCCCATAACTTCCTAATAATTTATCAAAATCACTTCATTCTTCAACCTTGTAGGTAACAGAGGTAACCTCTTAGTCATGGGGACCATAAATATGCTATTTTTGACAGAAATTTTTTCACCATTTTTTCTAACTCCCACAAAGGTTTAACTAAGAAATCAACATTTAAACATAAAATTATAGAAAGTAAACTCTTCCAATGAGCTCTAGTGACACTTATAATGAAAATTAATAAATAAAATAAGAATAAAATAATCAATCTTGCATGTTCCAAACTTAGCCAACTATAATTAACTAACGAGATAAGGTATTCAAATATGCAAAGTTACATTTTATATCTACTAATCCATGGATGTGTTGTGACCACAAATGGCATCAAAAGGCAAACATACATAGGAAGCATAATCATCTTAACAAAGGAAGAAATGACCAAGAACGAGAAGGGGCCAAGAACAAGCCCATGAAGAACCACTTTCAACCCACGTCACAAGTCCTCTTAGGGAAGAGGCTGAGGAAGAATCTATTCGTTAGATTCCAAAACTAGTAGTAGTAACAAAACATTTCCATAGGGATTAGGCACCAACTTAGCAAGAAAATCTTGAGGTGACCTTGACAGAAGCCTATCTAAATCAAATTAGATCAATGAAGGTCCAAAAAATAGTGCCCCAAGAGTTAAACTTTGGCTCTTTCCTAGAGCAAGCACCTAAAGAAGTACAACAACAATTGAAGACCTCTCCCATCTAGCCAATTATCACTTTTACCAGGGAGTGGTACATGGAAGAGACATTCTTATTCTGGAATAATAGGTAGGTTGGTTCAATGATAAAAATTAAGAACAGCTTAGTAACTTGCTCAATGCAAGACATTGCTAAAGTGCTTGGGTTGATAGAAATTTGGATGAATCTCGTTGAGTTTCCAATGCAGGAAAATCCCAACATCAAAAAGGAATAGATGTGATGGTTCAATGGTGTTGACTGTAAGGAGTTTGATGCACTCACACCAATAAAAAGGATCCACTATAAGATTGTGGCCTTCCACCTAAACCCCACAATGAGGCCAAGCAAGATCACTACCTTTTCTACTTGTGCATGTGTTGCTCTGAGTGGAAGATTCCCTGTCAATCTTCCAGAGCTGATTTATCTGAAGATGGAGAAGCAATTTAAAGAGAATGAATGTGGAAGGAATGCACTCCCCTTTCCATGCCTCATTATGAAACTCTATCGAAGGGAAGGGATAATCTGTTATACAAATGATGCTGTCAAGCATGCTTTGATTGCTAATTGGGTGGAGATGATAAAAGATAAAACACCTGTAATAATCATTTAAGAAGAAGAGTAGTAGCCACCACCTTCACCTACCACTCAAACAACTATGCAAAATGTTGTTGCAATAGTCCAATAGTTGCATGAATACTAGGAATGACCTCTTGAGCAAATAAGAGCAGTGAGCATGCATGAGTGACAAGGACCCATCGGTGTACCTACTAGCAATGAGTCCCCTAAACAAGGTGTCCCAAATAGTTAGCTTGATGGAAGGATGTGGAACCATTTTCTTAGTCAAATGAACATAGTTGTCTGCAAGGTTGGATCAACAATAGCCACTCCTAGAAATTTCTGGGAATGCATCAACCTTCTCAATGTGCTTGAAGGAAGGTGAGGGGGCAATAGTGCTAGTGATGTAGCACCAAGGGCAGGAGGTAGCAGCAAAGGTGGTTGATGAGAAAATTATTGAAATACTCAATGCACCTATAGCATCTATACTAGACACCACTACACTTAAAGATGTGTAGATGTCCATAGGGACCATAAGCAATAGATTAAGTACAGCACAACATGAAGAACTACTAGACTGATTAGTGGGAATTAGGAAACTTCTTCCAAATGTCTTTGATCTTCCTAATAGTATTACTACAACCCAGTTAGAGCTACTAGTGGTAAGGGGTAAGAACGTTATCGTAGAAGGAAAACTCAAAATAGCCAAGGAGCTTAACAAATGCTTAGTTGCTAAAGTTGTTGAATTAAAAGCCCAAATTTTTGACCCTACATTTCTCAACCTGGCATTGACAAGAGATGAAGCTCTTGAACAACTTCACACCAAAAAAAAAGGGGTTGAGGATGTAATGGACATAAAGGTGTTGTAATAATCATTGGTAGAAGTTACCCAGCACAAAATATAAAAGGCCTGAGATCTGAGCCACTAGGAGAATGTGTAACTAACCACAAAGAACCATCACCTATGAAATTTTGCAGGCACTAGGTACAATTTTGCTCGAATAAAGATCCGTTCACTTTAGGACTCCTACTACAGGCACATGGAAAATATTCTATCTCTGGAGTGATCAATCTACCAAATTTTTCCTACTTCTAGCCTAGGATGGGAAAACAAGGGAGAGCCACCTCTTATTTATAGATATTGCGATGCACCGCGATATCGCGGGGGACGATGTGATATCACAACAGCTGCGATATCATGTACGTGATATCATGGCCTATGCGTATCACGTCTCATCATACCCCCATGACTAAATGAAAACTCGTCCTCAAGTTCCTTACAAAATATTAGGAAGGTATGGGATTATTGAGGTGAATGGAACTAATGGGATGACATGTGAACGGATCATCATTACAAGACTTGACAAAATTGGTGTTCATGACAACAAGAGTGAACACCTTATTACATTGACATCAGGCCTCATTTGGCAGCTTAAGAGAAAGAGAGAGAGAAATAATTGTTGTTGTTGCCAATGCCAAGATTGCGCCTTTCGTTCTCCATTCATAAGTGCGTCATCGATATTACTCCTTGCATAGCTGCTTCTAGCATTGCTCCATTCCAATTATTGGCTCCAGATCCAATCCGTTGTCGTATGATCATCATCTGCACATACAACACAATCTTATATTAGTAAGGGTAAATGAATCATCATGTAATTAATACCTTGCTTTGGTGTAATTCCATTGGCTAGGTTGTGGTATGGCTGATTACGGATCTAGAGATGTATTAATGGTGACTACCAAAGGTGTAGGGCTTAGGAAAAAATCAAAAAAATTGGGGCTAAGAGAAAATCGAAAAAATCGAGCCCCATACCCCCATGACTAATCGCGAACCTCTGGTAGCGTTAGAATGGAGAAAGAAAAGGAGTAAGAAATATAGATAAAAAGAGACAACGATAGCAATGATGAAATGGATGTCAAGATGAAAATGAACAAAATAAAATTAATTGCAAAAATGTTAGGGAAAAGAAGCTAATTGGTGCACCAAATAGGAATGTCAGTGGATCCTCCCCAAAGCAGGCTCATGCCCTTAATGCCTTGACAAAGCCACATTCAAAGAGTCCGTAGGCTCTGGGAATGTCATTTGGAACGAGAGTTAAAGTCTTAACCACAAGCATTTACCAAAAAGAAAACAATGCATCAACCAAAATATATACACTAATGATACAACCGGCAATGAGGTGAATAATGGAGAGAAGGATGGAGAGAAGAGAATGGAATGGAGTCCCAAGAATAAGGTGGTGTACAACCCCTTGTGTGTCTCATGATTAATGTGACTTAACAAATCTCATTTCAACTCTAGCCTCAAACCAACCACATCCAATGATGTCGCATCAATGCACTTGGCCAAACCATCCACTTGGGTAACAAGAATGCCTTCTCCAAGAGTCACCACCATCCTGACGAAACAAAGGAGGAGAGAATGGGAAGCGAGAAGGGCCTTAGTTAGAGGAAACATTTTTAGTTCAATAACTAGTGCTTGTAGCCCAATGATTATTTCATCTAAGGGATGTGCTTTGAATCTTCACTTTTTTTGGTGTTTTTATGTGTGAGAACCATACCATGCAAAGACTTGTTATTTTTATTAGCTCAATTTCTGATAATTGGGTAACATCGGAACAGCGAGAAAAATCAAGAAGAAAAAATTCAAGCACTCAAGAGAACGGCCAACACAAATGCATCAAGTTCCCTTGAAGTCACACCCTTTTCAATTCTTGAGTCCTTTCTTAGTTTGAGAAATGCCTAGTCATCGATTCGTTAAAGTTCTTATTAGAAAGGATTGTACATTTCCAAGCCGAGAGAGACCATAGAAATTGGTGGATGGATGGATGAAGTGAACTCATTGCCTGCCATATCAAAAGAACATACCTTAGTATCAACATCATGACTTAAAGGTAAAAACCAAACATTAGCAATCAATATGAAAAATAGTTCATACTATCATTTCGAACACTTATTGATGACAAACTTACAGGATGGATAACACACACACACACAAAATGAAAAAGTATAACGATGATGTAAACAAAAACAAAAAAAGTTAAAGAAATTTGTAAAACAAAAATGTGTAAGAAAAAAATGTGTAAAACAAAAACGTGAAAAACAAAAACTTGTAAAACAAAAATGTGTACATAAAAAACGTGAAAAATAAAAACTTGTAAAAAAATATGAAAAATAAAAACTTAAAAGAACTGAGGGCCTCATATGATTAGCATAGGTGGCCATCTCCCTCATGAATGAGTGGAAAGGGAGAGATCCAAAATAATGAGTGCCTGTTTGAATTTCTAAAAAGTTTCCAACTTCTCCCCATTGATGTTCTTATATTAAGGGGTGAAAGTTGGTGACGCTCATATTCCAACATATCTATGCCTTCGTTGTTGGCCTGGCTTGTTTCCTCAGTTCGTTCCATGCATATTTGGTTGCTCTTTTGAGTAGCTGTCAACCACGGGGTGTCTACTACTAGTTGTGTGGTTGCTACATACAGGCATATTTTTTTTACAATTTCAAGGGCACACCTGTTGCATGGAGGCATTTCCTCCATGTCATCACCCGATGAATCACTATATGTGATGCATGGAACTTTCTTCTTCTCGATCTTTCCATAAATGTTTATCTTAGAAATTTCCAAGGAAAGATCATGGATTCCTAGGCATGTGTCTACTATACTCAGCCATGTCCTTCCCATTATAATTGGAAAGTCCCCTTCATTGTTGTTCACTTCAATCACCAGGAAATCAGCTGGGTAGGACCAACCACACATAGTGGTAATGATGTCCTCCACCAATCCCAAGGGAATGGTGATGGACTGGTCTGCCAGCTCTAGTTGAATGTTACTCTTCTTAAGTTGGGGCAGGTTCCAGGCTTGATAAATTTCTCATGAAATTAAGTTGACTCTGGAACCTGAGTTAAGAAGAGCCCTATGTGGTTCATTTTCAGTGATTTGGAGATAGATAAAGGGACTCCCTAGGTCAGATATTTTCCTAGGAAGGTGGCCTACCTTGATCCAATCAGTTACGGTATGTGTTAACATAACTGTATGCATTAAGATCTATTGTTGGACGAAAGGGTGCTCCGAAGCCTTATGTGTTGGAGGAGTGTGCCTAGACTCAATCACTTGTTGTTGTGAGAGCTTGTCTAGGCTTCTTGTTCTGAAGAAAGGTCTTTTCTTTTTACAGTTGTCAGAACCAGTAGCGCGTTGAATGTTTACTTCTCTCATAGCATGGTGTTGCTATAGTTGAGTGGGGAGTTGCCCTTGCATTGTTGGAGCAGGTTGTATGGGAAATATAGGTGGAAGAGGTGTGGATGGATTAGGAGGATGGTATGGGTATGGAGCATCTCCCGGAGGAGAAGAAGTCCTCCTAAAGTACTCCTGAACTTGGTAGTGATGTTGGGGAGTTGTGTGACCCATAGAGTCACTTGGAGAAATCGGCTGTTGCACATAATAACCATATGGATTGGGCTACTGGTAAGGGTACTGTTGTCTCGGCAGTGGCATCCCCCATGACTATGGGTATTACCACTACTGATGTTATCTGATGGGTTGTGGTGGAGTTCCACTTGGATAGTACGTTAACAGTTGGTGGAACTACCTCGGGTTACCTTGAGGATAAGGTAACCTTCAGGGTGTCTGCCGTTGGTTGAGTCTTGGGTTAAGTGCATACATCCCAGACTCCTGTAGATGTGAGATGATTGGACAACATCCCTTAGGATGGTCATAATGGTAGATCTCACATCCACCATCATCGTTTGTGTCTGATTCCACAACCACATCGGAGTTAGTAATTTTTCCCTTACCCTTGTTATGTGCAGGGCCTAAATCACCACTTTGTCTTACCTTTGTCACTACCTCGTTCCTCCTTAGACTCTTCTACAATTTTTAAGACAATTTCAATTTTAGAGTCTAAGGAACTTCATACATCATCTACCTTAGTCGCTATTTCTATTGTTAACTTCTGAAGTGACAAGATTTTTTTGTTCACCAACTCTTCGATTGGTGACTCATCCTCTTCATCATAAAATTTCACTCCCTTCTTTCGAAGAGAGGGATCTCAGTTGTATTCTTTCACACTTTCCCTTTTTCGTAGCTCACCTTCTTCTTTTGCTACTTGCTCCAACAAGTGATGAACTTCATGGGCTCTGACTTTTGATAGTCTCCCTTGGGCATAAGTCCCAAGGGTTCTCCTAGTTTCATGTCTAAGCCCATCTACGATGTGGCAGAGTTGATTCCGCTGAGCATAACCATGGCCCGAGGAACGATGTAGCAATGTATAGTATCTGGCCATGGTAGCATCTAAGGGTTCATGAATACCTTTCTTCCATCCTTGGATCTGCTTACATAAATTGAACACTCTGGAGTACGTCTAATACTTATCGTTGAACAACTCTAACATCATACTCCACCTCTTGATAGTTTCTGGTTCTAAGGATCGATACTAGCTCTCTACTTCCTTGGTGAGTGTCCTGGGAAACAACTTAAGCTTCTGCCACTCGTTCTCTATATTTTGCAAGGTGCAAGCATCGTGGAATGCCTATAAATGATGTTGCGGATCCGCGTTGTATCCCCCCTCAAAGTGTGGGATGTTGTTCATGTCTAAATGCCTGATCTGACTATCTTTTAAATGCCTTGTTGGGATTCTCACTGCCTCTGTTATGTTCAACATACTCTGGGTTGCAAGTAGGGGCTCATCATGATCATCTCTTTGATGACGCCTGTGATGTCTTTGTTGTTCCCTACTTTCCCTTCGTTCATGCCCTTGTCCTCTCTCTTGACTCTCTCATTGAGGTCTCTCATTGTTCTTACTTTTATCCTCTCTGTTATGCTCTTCATGATTGCACCTAGAGGTGGAAGGAAAGGGTGAGTGATGTGAAGAAGGAGAAGAAGAAGGAGAACCATTGCCATGACGATGTTTCCTACCTTCTCTTCTGTGGCTTCAGCCCCAATCGTGATGACAATCAGCATGCCCGACCTTATTATGAGTTGTTGTTCCCTCTGTGAACAGCTAGTGTTCATGGGCATCAGAAACAAGGTTGTGTATTGTTGAGCGTCAGTTCTGATACCCCACCTCCTCACTATCATTAGGAGGGAGAACATCCTTTGACAGTGAACCAGTTATAAGTGGTTCACCATCTCTAGTTTCACTTAGGACGTGCGGGACCTCTTTGCCCTTCAATAGTGTATGTTGGCTCTCCTGCCTTGAGTCCCTCATACGTTGCAAGGTTGTAGGATAGTAATCCCTTGAGTCAAAATTTGCTACAACGTATTCATCATATGATTTCGTCATGCCAATCAATGCTAGAGCATACAGAAGCATGTTAGGGACTGATCAATCTAGAGGTAACACGATGTTACCTTGCAGATCTCTCCAGCGCAACTGTTCATCTTGATGGAAGATAAAAGTAAAATTAGGAATATACTCATCAAGATGAGTATATGTCAACCTATATTGCTGAGGAATCGGCTAATTTAGGTTATGTGTTTTTGATTGTCGACTGTCCTTTGTATTATCCCTAGGTGATGTGCTCTTGTGAGAAGAAGACATTGTTATTTATCGGTGTGCTAACTACCATTATATAATTTTTATTTGATTAACCTGAAGGTTTGTTTAAGCTCCCAATGATGTGAGTGATGTCCTATGTTCTATTTAGCACACAAACACTTAGTCCCCAGCAACGGCACCCATGATGAGTGGCGAGATATCCCTACACTCAACCATATGAATATGAGCGTAGCATGCGCGATCCGGTCGAACTCCGCAGACTAAGTGCCTACACGCCCCATGGAACACTTACGGTTAATCATTCGTTGTCTTCCCAGACTTACTTATAGTTGTCATGGTGTATGGTTAAGTAAGTCCAAGGTATATGATTTTTATATGTTTTTCAGTTTTATGACTCCTATGCTATTGAGGTGAAGGGTTGAGAAACTATTCACTAACTTTAACTAATGACTAAGTCTAAATTACCTAGCGTCAACATCCATTCCCACTTACCGTACACACCTTGAACCGATGCAACCGTGGCTACCAAACGCTAATTGTTGCTGGGATCACCACGCGTAACGCATGTGCTTGAAGTGGTCATACTGAGGTACTTAACTAGGAGGAAAGGGTTGAGAGAATCTAATCTAGCCTAAGTGCGATGAGCATCCATTCCTTGATTATCCGTACACATCCTTAAATGCTCGTAATCAAGTCGTACTCATTCCGCATTACTAGGAGATAAGGGTGAGAGAGAAAGTAATAAATAACATTAAATAAAATCCTATTCCATGCACTGCAAGGTTTATCTAGGAAGTCCATCTTTATTTCCATACACAACTTGTGTTTAGGTACAATGTTGCTCAAATCAAGATTCGTTCACTTTAGGACTCCTACTACGGGCACATGGAAAATATTCTATCTCTGGAGTGATCAATCTACTAGAGTTTCCCTACTTCTAGCCTAGGATGGGAAAACAAGGGAGAGCTACCTCTTATTTATAGATATTGCGGTGCACCACGATATTACGTACGTGATATCGCAAGGGATGCAATATCGCGAGGGATGCGATATCGCGACGGCTGTGATATCACATACCCGATATCGTGGCCTATGCGTATCGCGTCTCATCATAAAGGAACTTGAGGAAAAGTTTTCATTTAGTCATGAAGGTATGGTGAATTGTTGTTGTGTTACATTGACAAGCCCCTGTTGATGTGGCTTCGTCAATGGGATCCCATTGACGTGGCCCTATCTACATGGTGTTGCTCTGTCAATGAGGCCATGATGATGCCTAGTCAACATAGCATTGCAATAAAGTCTATAAATACATACTCACCAATCATGTTTAGGGGACTCAATTCATAGTTTTAGAAGAGCTCTTGAAGTTTTATCATTTGAGAGTTAGAATCTTTCTCTAAGTGACCGCAATAGGAGTCAAAAAGTATACAAATCTTTATTCAAGCACTATTGTACCTGAACACACCAGTGTGAATGACTATAAAGATGAGCCTTTTGATCAAACCTTGCAGCACTTGAAATAGATTAATGATTCATTTATGCATTTATTGTTTTCATTAATTATGTAATTAATTAAGCTAAAAATTAGACTTCAAGTAATTAGTTAATTAACTAAGCTAACTCAATTAAACACATAAGTACAACCGCTTCGAGCATAAACATGTATTCGCTTGGTAATCCTAGCAGCATTATTGCTTGGTTCACTTAGTAGCATAGTGCTTGGTAATCCTAGTAGTGGATATGTGGATTTAGGATGTGTATAGAAAGTGGGACCAAATGCTTATGTTAGGACTAAATAAAGATTAGTCAATCAATTAAATTAAATTAGTTATTAAATTACCTCATTTCTCTATTTAAGCACTAGGAATAAAAAACATAAAATAATAAAAATCATATACCTCGATTGCACTTAACCATATCTTGTGCATCACAAGTGTAATTGAGAATATAAGGAATAACTATTAGGGCAAAGTTCACTTCCTAGAAGACTAGTGTACTAGAAGACATAGAGTCCATGGAATTCGATTGGATCACAGTGAATGCTTTGTGATTTGTATGGTCGAGTGTAGGGGTACCTCAACCGCTAATCACATGGATACTAATTCTTTATTTTGTGTGTTATTTTACAAGGTTGGTGTTATCTCAAGGCTCATAGTGATTACCCTACATACTTTTTGATTTGTAATGCAACATCTATTATCACTGGGTGGTCTTGGAGGATGAAAGTTCTCTTAATTATAGATGATCAATCTTTATACTCTACACAAATATGGATTAGTCCAAGGGCTAGGTGCTTCTTGGACACTATTGCCTCTTTTAATGGTGTTGCATGCACTTGAGAAGATTTATCAGAAAATTAGTGAGAGGTTACTAGGTTGTGTCATTTAGGATTCATGTGATGTTGACATAATAGTAGATGAGACGAGTAGGACATGCAATATCCAGCTCAAGGATCTAGACTATTCATGAAGGGATTATTCTTACAAATGGTTCAATGTTGATATCACACTCTTGCTAGATCCTTGCAATATCTAGAGTTTGTTCAACCCTGCTAGCACTTACATTATAGTATCCAAGTATGTTAGTGTGAATCCTCAATTACATCTTATATTTTCTAAGTTTTCAAGCTCTTACTTAAGGTTAGAACTATCTTTTAACATGGCTTGTTGTTTTGGTATGCTTATAGGATCAAAGATCCTAATTGTAAGGAATATTACATAGAGATGTTGGAGTGGATGTTATGTGAGATGGCTCTCAGAGAGAATTAGTGCCTTGTAGTGTTTGCTAGTTTTCCTAATGAGATTAAGGAAGCCAAGAAGGATCATTGATATTAAAGTCTTCTATGACATGGTTTGGTCCACACTCTTCATGAGAGGCTAGATTTAAGCTTGAAGGAGGAGCGGCCTAAGGGTTCCTATATTTGCCTATTACTAAAGGGTGTGTCATATAATTTTGGTTTTCTAAGTTCCTTGTTTAGTACTTAGGTTTCCCTATATATATTTTTTTTTGGACTTTCTCTAAATATGCATGATATGTATTTAGTCACCTATGTTTTGCTTTTGCAAATAAAATCAAGACCTCTAAAGTTATGTACATTTAACTTGAAAATCTAAAGGAGAAAAGCTTTCAATTTAATGTACACAACACCCATGCATGTCACACATGGTTCGTGAGTGAAGATAGGAGGAAGTACCTCCCTAAGTTGGAGCATGTAGGACTGATGCCTTTCTTCATACTAAGGTCATCTAACATATTAACCATAGATGTAATTGCCATAGTGAGATGTTATTCAAGCCAACAATGAATATTTGTATTCTGCATTTAGGTTCAGAAGGTCATCTTATCTTGAAATCGAGATTTGTTGAGGCATTGGTTTAGTTACCTTGATGTTGGACTAGTGGTTAAGGGAAATGACATGTTGTCAGTGGTTTATTAAGAGATGATCAACAAGTGGGCTTAGTACGGTGACGTAGCACAGAACATTGCTAAGTGTGAAAATCATGATCTAGTGTAGATATACCATCTCTTTATTGATAAGATATTTTGTAGCAAGATTAGACAATGAAAGACTGCTTCTTCTCTTAGACTTTCAATCATTTTCAATGTCATGATCCATGGCACTCGCTATGATTCGGCTAGTGATCTAGATCATAATGTGTTTAGCAAGTGAGCTAACATTAACATCATGAATGCTGAAAGCTCCAATAGCTCCATTAACTTTAGCTTTTATTATGGGGTGTTACATTGCTTTGCAGAGTTGCTAGTCTACTCTAACTGCAAGGAGAATGTGTTGAATGAAGAAAACTTCTCTCATCCTATGTGTCAACATGTGAGAAACATCATGGTGATCCTTCTTACAGCACTGGGTGGTCCTATGGAAGTAGCATTGTCATTGTAAGAGGATGTAGTTGAGTCCTCCATTCATGATAACATGGCATTACCTAGAAAATGATCAGTTCATGGAAACATAGTGTATGGGATGGAAGTGGTGAGAGAGTGTGCCTTTGGAAAATAGGACAAGGACTAGATGATTAATAAGATAAGAATAGTTAATTCATATGACTTCAAGGATAAGGAGTTAGAAGTAGAAGTGGCCAAGACAACAACGAGATTGGATAAGTTAGAAAATTATTCTTATTTTATGTTACATCCCTTCCAAATAAATTAGGTATGGTTGTACGATTATGATTTATAAATTATGTGTGTTGTCTTGGTGGGTTATTAGGGATGACTTAGCTTATTGTATTTGCACTTTATATGTTATGATTATGATGTTTTTACATGTTTAACTAACGTGATTATGTACACTAGCTCTATGTGATGTGTTAGACAAGTGATGTTGTTGGCAAGGATGTTGGGTTTGGGTACAAGAGCACCTATTTGATATGCATTTAAGCTTTATAAATAATTTCAATATTTATGCATTTGAATTATAGCATTATGTCATGTAATGTTTGGATAAGGTTTTAGCATGTGAATGTGTAGAACATTTGATAAGGATCTCGTAGGTTCAAATGGATTTTGATTTGGAGTCCCAGTGTGTTTGTTATGCATGATTGAAGTTCATGACATTAGTTGCAGAGGAAAATATATATATATAGCTTATGAAAATATTTTGTTTAAAAAATAATAAATAATAACAGGTTTTCATGGCATGTGACGTGCATAAAAAAAATGTTTTTGCATTATGATTATATGCATTGTACATTATAAATAAGTTTTTTAAAAAAACAATACTACTATTTTTCTTTTGTTGTGGGCACCGCTTGTGAGAATTTGCATTTTGGTTTTTTGTATTCACAAAAAGAAAAAACAAAGAAAAAAACTAATTTCCAGTTTCTCTTCTTGGTTGTGGTTTCTTTTGAAGTTGTTTTCTTCAGTTTCATCACAACCTCTGGTTGTTTCTTCTCCAGCGTCATTATAGCTTGTCTCTTCGTTGTTGTTGAAGATCTTTATTCGTTGTTGTTTTCAACTGGACATCTATGTCCATGAAATTCTCTAGTGTTAGACCCCTCATGTCCACCATTCAAACATGAGGGTTCCCCTAAATCCTAAACACCCTTCGGCTCTGCCAACAAGATCTGATTTGTTGAATATTTCATGTTCGCCTTTGACATACTATTCTATAATAGTTTTGTTAGTACATCGTCCCACCCCCATCTTGCTTTTGATGAATGGGGCCCACTCTAATTTTAATAAGTGGGATTTTCTAATTTTAGAAGTTGGGACCCTATTTATTCCTTTACTGGCATGCTCATTTCCTTGCCTTTGTAGCTTCAGCTGCCTGGCCGCATTGCCTAAACACACTGATGAGGGGTGCAAGTCCCCAAAAATGTTTTGTGTCAAAACAGACGTTGTGCAATGCTTTGAGCTTTCTATTACTTTCTATCTAACAATTTTTCTATTTTATAGTTTCTTCAGTATTTCTCTTAGCCTCCCCGTTCTTTTCCTTAACGCACGAGATCACCTCAAAAAATTTAAGCTCTAAAAAAATTTTAAGACACTAAAAATTTTAAAACCCTAAACCCTAAATAACCAAGTTCTCTTCTATTTTTCCTTCTTTTCTTCCATTGTTCCACTATTTTCTTGGAATTTTGGCATTGTGGATGACTATTGCTTACTTTGAACTTGGATTTGGAATTGTAGTGGTCATATCTATGTGGGTGTGGAACTTGTTTGGAGTAAAAAAGAGATTTGCCAAATTTTTGAGGATTTTATACTTATTTTAGACATTCTACCATAATAATTTTAATTAGTGGGCTATCTTTGCCTTTTCCCTATATTTTTGTGTTGGATTATTGTATATGATCATGCCATGTTGGCATGTGGGGCAAATAGTTAAAAGATGGAGCTTGGACATGTTGTTTTACATATTTTACAAAATTGTATGGCTTTGGTTACTAATTATTTTTTAATATATATGCAATACATGGAATGATGTGGACTTGTGGAATATGATATGTGATGTTGATAAGTCTGGAATGGTTGGAATATTATAATTTTAGGGGCCTATTGTGGCCCAAGAGTTTCTAGGAGTTTCAATCATTACTAGCTGTAATTAAACATTAAATATTATTATTTTACTAATCAAACTTTGAACGCACATAACTTTTCTTTTAAAAGTTTGATTTAGGTGAAATTATTGTCATTGGGATCATCATGGGAAGTACTTTCTAATCGTGGAATTAATTTTTTCTTTGGGCATATATTGTAGTGGAGGTTATTATAGTGGTCATTTTTGTGGAATTACATGTAGTTCAAGAAATATGGTTGTGGCACAAAATTTTGTTTTTTCGAATTGTGGTATTATTTTCATGAAATGAATGTGATTGTTAGGTGTGGATATATGTGATCTTGTTACATTGGTTTTGGATGTGTTGTGCTTGTGGCATGTGTTGGCTTAAGCTAGCCTGGACTTGTACATCTCTTCAAAATGACACTTGTAATGGTCATTGGTAGGTGGTGCTAACATTAGGATGTGGATTAGTTGGTGATGAGGCCCCCTAGAGGTAGTTGTGGATTGACCCCCACTATGATGCATCAGTAAGGCTCCTATCTTAGGCCTCATTTTGAGAGTAGAGAGCGTAGGTGTGTTCATTCCTATAGTTGGTACATGGCATAGGTGTGTTTGTCCCTATAGCCAATCCTCTAGAAGACTAGTGGTTGCAAGTCATAGGTTGACAGACCCAAGCACTGATTAGATAAATAAAAAACTAATAAAAGACCTATAGGCAATGGCTATTTATGATTACTCATGGCAATGTTTCACATACTATATTAAGTGTGGATATGCTAGTGACCACATGGGCTATGTATATGATAGTATCAATTTGTGAGTCATAGTGCTAATAATACATATTATGATTGGATTATGATTATGTGGGTCATGGGTTGTTTAATGGTATAGAGTAGGTATGATGGCATGGACATGATAATGGAAATGCATGTGATGTGGTGTAACGAATATATGATAGATTATGTTAGATAATCGTTTTATCTGTGATTTTATGATAGCCATCTATCCTCTTTGATAATGATTATGCCAGTGTTATGTGTGATATGGTGTGTGTACATGTATTGCTCGTAGCATGCACAAGACTAATAGTTGAGGTAGGTTTCCTTGTATCCCACTCCTCTCCTCCAGTGTAGCACTTGTTGACCATATAGCAGGGGAAGTGTAAAGGCTTCCCACTTAGTTTATATTGGCTTTATTTAATTACAGGTGGAAGTCACAAGAGCATAGATCAGCATAGAGAGAGAGAGAGAGTAGAGGAGGGGAAAATCTTCAAGGATTGGTTAATGTATATTTCCATATACAATAGTATGAACTATTTATAATTGTATGAAACTCTCTATACTTTTAGACATGTGATGATGATGTTTATGTGTTTTTGTATCTTATGAGAATAGTGCAAATTTTTGGTTTATGTAGAGACATGTAGTTTTATAAATCGAAATGTTTACTTAGTCTTTAGTTTGGCATGAAATTTTTGTGCACTTTGCCCTTCCATAATAGATATGTTGAGTGACTTATTCTTAACATATCCTTATATATCATTAGCTTTTAGTTTATCATGCTTTCATTGTGTTATTACTAGCAATTCTAGGGATCACCCTACCTTAGCTAGGTGTAGGAAGACAAGGTATTACATTTTATTATTTTTATTGTTAGTATTTTTGTAGTATAATATTTTTAACATTTTTTTTTTGTTTTTAAGGTTTTATGTTTGCTGATTTTCACTTATTTTTTGATGTTCTATAGTTTTTTTTTAAGGCCAAAAAATAAAATAAAATAAAATAAGAAAAAGCAAAATAGGAAGCATTGGCCATTATTCCACCCCCTCTATTCTACATTGCGAATGCAATTGCCATGGATATGGACATGGAATTGATATCCAATTTGCCTAAGAGACTCTTCTATGGCCAAAAATGAGTTCCAAACATGTTGTTATATGTACCTCAATGACATTGAGTGAGCAAATGAGCAATAAGTTAAAGTTGTGTTATTTGTCATCAAAAAATTTCTTTGATGAATGAAATGTTGTGGGAAAAGGAGTCAAGTATTTTTGAATCCTTAGCTATTATCGATGCTTCACGAATTCTTCATCAAAAATCATCCCCTATCATGGCATGCATTTATATTTAATTGTTATATCATCATGAGATTTAAAATAATAATGATAGCAAAGTGAAAAGTGGCGTACTGGGTAAGATAAGGTATAACTCTTACAATGAATGTAGGATGTTTGATTTACGACTTCTCTATATTGAATGAGATGATGTAGAATGAAAAAAACTGAATAAGATATAATAAATGAAGCAGTTATAGGAATGTTAGGACTATGATGGTGTTAAAGGGAAGTTAAATATACAAAATTACTTAGAATAAAGTAGATATAATAAATAAAGTAGTTAAGACTATCATGAAATTGAATGAAATGGATGTTAAAATTGATAGATATAATAAGTCTTCATAAAATTAATAGGGGTGGTAGAGTGTTGTTAATTTATGTTCAACCCCTAGGTGTTGCATGAGCTTCCAAAAAGTAATAGCTATAAAATGAGTATCATTGTCAGAAATTAGTGCATCTAGCACTCTAAACTTGTACAGTCAATGATGGCTACTACTTCTACCAATTTTGTACAATAGTCAACAGCAACTATTATGTACATCTTTCCATTTGACATAGGTGTGATGGAACCCATGAAGTCTATGCCCTAGATGTCAAAGGGTTCCAGTGGTTGGATTCACTATTGAGGTTCCTCCATTTTTGCAATCATCCCATCATCTCGTGGATAGCATTCATAAGAGTGGACAAATTGGTGGGCATCCTTGAAGAGTGTTGGCCAATAGTAGACTACCATCAGGATTTTAATGGTTGTGCATCTCCCTACATAGTGGCCCCCACAAGGACCCTCGTGAGCATCTTAGAGAACACACAATTGAGCAGCATCAAGAACACACCAATGAACCAGGCCATTGGCATGCACCTTGTAAAGGTATCCATTATTCTCCATGAAGCATTTGGTCTGATGAAGAAATTGTTGTTTCTTCTTATGGTTTAACTCTTGTGGCATCTCTTGAGTGAGAAGATAAGTGAGGATGTCATCATACCATTTTGGTTTAGCGGGATCTTGTTCATTTATTGCACTGGCAAAGAGGAGTTCATCAAGAAATTCATCAAAGAGTAGGCTCTTCTCCTCTTTGTTATCCCATTGTAACTAAGATAAGTGATCAACAACCACATTCTTAGTCCCTTTTCAATCTATCATTGTAAGATCAAAATCTTGCAAGATCACCATTCATCATATGACATGAGTGCTCACCATTGGTTTATTCATCAGGAAGCAAATGATACTATGATCAGTGTGCACAAACACCTTGTATCAAAGCACAGAGTGCCTGAACTTCTCCAAAGAATACACCATGAGCATCAGCTCTTTCTCCATGGTGGTGGAATTGAGTTGTGCACCCACAATGCTTCAGCTTGTGTAGTGGATGTAATATGGATGTTTCTAAGCATCCAACTGCATAAGCATAGCTCCTACAACATAGTTTGATGCATGTATGATAATGTAAAATAGTCTAGACCAATTAGGTGCTCATAGAATTGGAGTCTCTACAAGCTTCTCCTTAAGCTACTGGAATGTCTTTTCACATTCCTTGGTCAATATGAATGGAGCATCTTTCTTTGTGAGCTTGACCAATGGTTTCACTATCTTAGAGAAATTCTCTATGAATCACTAGTAGTAGCCAGTATATCTAAGGAATTATTGAACATCTTTAATGATTTCTAGTTGGTGGGTTATTCCTTGGATGACTTGAACCTTTTCAAGGTTCACCTTAATCCCTGCTTGAGAAATTCTATGCCCCAACACAATTCCCTCTTGGACCATGAGATGGCTCTTTTGCTAATTGTGCTAAAGATTAGTCTCCACATACCTTTTAAGCACTTACTCAAGGTTTTCTAGGGCTTTCTCAAATGTAGCACCATAGGTGGAGAAGTCATCCATGAAGACTTCCACCCTGCTACTAATTTGTTGCTGAAAAATGCCCAAGACCAAGCAATGGAAAGTTGCAAGGGCATTGCACAGACCAAATGACATCTTACGATATGCAAAAGTCCCCTAAGAACTAGTAAATGTCATTTTGGCATGAGTCTTAAGTGCAATTTGAATTTGGTTATAACCACTATAACCATCCAGAAAGTTATAATAGCAATGCCCATAAATAGTATCCAACACATGGTTCACAAATGGCAATGAAAAATGATCTTTGAAAATTATCATGTTCAACAGTCTAAAATTAATACAAACTTCACTTTCCATCTTTCTTTGGCATAATTAGAAGTGGAGTAACCCACTTGCTATCCACAATTGAATATATGAACCCCACCTTAAGGAGTTGTTCAATTTTCTCTTTGATGATTTGTGTTAATTTGGGGTTCAGCTACCATTGCAACTGCCTCTTTGGCTTCATAGTCAGATTGATATAGATGCAATGCTGGCATATCCTAAGATCAATCCCTATGAGTTCAAGATATGACCAAGCAAAGGCTATTGGCCATTTGTTGATTACCTTCAATAGCCTCCTTTTTTGCTCAAGAGTAAGGTTGACATTTATTATTACTGGCTTATCATTTTTTAGAAATTTATATTCCATGCTGATAGGTAGAGTTTTTAACTATAAGGGCTAATGTTTAAAAATATTAGGGATTTCCAACTCTCCCCAATTGGTATCATCAAGTTCATCATTAAAGAGTTGGCGATGAACTTGCTCCAGTTCATCCATGCCTTCAACATAGGCACAAGTTAGGCTCTCAATAGGTTCCATGTAAAGTGTACTACTTTTAAAATCAATTATCAACCACTGGGTGTCCTCCTATTTTTTGGCTATTATGTATAGGAACTTTTGGATTTCAAATTCATCTACACATGGTTTGCATGCTTTGATTGATATGCTTTTGATAGACCAGAGTTTTTGCACATAGTTACACCCAGTATCGGTGTATGTGATGCATGGAACTCTCTTCTTCTCAATGTTTCTAAATGCGTTTTCCTTGGAAATCTCTAGGGAAAGATCTTTGATGTCCATTCATGCATCAATAGTGCTTAACCAAGCCCTTTCTATGATGATTGGGAAGTCCCCCTTACAATTGTCAACTTTGATCACTAGGAAATCAGTAGGATACGATCACCCACAAACATTAGTCATAATGTTCTCCACTAATCCCAAGGGAATAGTGATGGATTGATCTACCAATTCTAGATGGATGTTGCTCTTCTTGAGAGGAGGCAGGTTCTAGGCATTGTACATTTCATGGAAAATCAGATTAACACCAGAACATGAATCAAGAAGATCCTTGCATGGCTCATTTCCAACAATCTACAAGTAGATGAGAGGACTTCTAGGATCAACTATTTTCTTGGAAAGGTTGCCAACCTTGCTCCAATCAGATACAACATGGGTTAACATGGCTGTGCAAATATTGGAAGGCATTTGGTTTGAAAAGCTCTCGAAAGGAATGAGTGTAGAAGATGAAGGAGACATATGGCGACTAGCTACATAAGTTGGTGAGGGCTTTGTAGGACTATTGGTTCAGAAGGATGGTCTTTTATGGGATTTAGGTTTCAAACCACTTGGTTGAGGAGTCAGCTATAAGTTAATAGCCATGGTAGTATTACATTGTTGCGACTATATAGGAATTTTTCCTTGCATGGATGGAGTAGGTGATAATTGAGTTGAGGGTGGAGGAACAAGTATTGAAGGATGAGAAGGATAATAGGGATATGGAGATTCCCCTATAGGAGATGGAGAATGAATTTTGTAGTACTCTAGAGGGTAGTAGTGATGTTGAAAATAAGCATGGAGACATGGGTTGTTGAACATAGTACCCATATGGATTTGGCTACTTGTAAGGGTACTATTGCCTTGGTGGTGACATCCTCCATGATTGTGGGTGCTACCATTGATGGTAATGCTAATACTTCTGTGGTGGAGCTCCACTTGAATAATAAGCTTGTTTTTGGTGGTGGAACTACCTTGGGTTGTCTTAAGGATAAGGCAACATTCCGAGTGCCTACCTTCGTGCCAATCTAGGATTTAGAGCATACACCCAAGATTCCTGTAAGTGTGACACAATAGGACAACATCCCTTAGGATATTCATATTGGTAGATGTCACACCCACCATCATCATCTAATTCTGACTTCACAACCTCTTCTACTATAGCAACTTTGCCCTTACCCCTTTGGTAGGCACATTCAGCTTCTTTTCTTCTCATGCAATCATGATCACTACCTTTTCATTTGGGTTCTTTTGCAAGTTTTAGAGTAGTTTGAAATTTTTTATCCAAAGATTTCCACATTTTGTCAACCTTAGCCAAAATTTTAGACATAAATTTTTGAATTAGCAAGGTTTTTCGTTGCATCACTTCATCAAGTGGTACCTTCCCCTCACTATCATAGAATCAAACCTCCCTTTTTTTTATGGAATGGTCTTAGTTATATTCCTCAGCACTTTCCCATTTTCTCAACTCACCTTCTTCTTTTGCAACCTACTTAATTAGCCTTTGAATTTGATGGACTCTTAGTTCTGACAATCTCCCTTGCACATAGACCCCAAGAGTTCTCCTCATTTCTGATCGAAGCCCATCTATGATATAGTGAAGCTTCTCCCATTGAGAATAACCATGGCTAAGACATCTATGCAGAATAGAATAATACCTACCCATGGTTGCATCTAAGGGTTCATGTGTTCCTTGTCACCAGCCTTGGATTTGCTTTCTCAAATTGGACACTCTGGAGTACGTCTAATATTTATCATTGAACAGCTCAAGCATTGTTCTTCATCTACGAATTAATTCTGGCTCCAAGGAGCAGTACCAACTTTTTGCTTATTGTATGAGTGTCCTAGGAGACAACTTAAGTTTCTACTAGTTGTTCTCTATGTTCTGCAAGGCACAAGTATCATGAAAGGCTTGAAGATGGGTCTGTGGATCTGAGTTATATCCCCCCTTAAACTGGGGGATATTGTTCATATCCAACCTCTTGATTCTGATATCTTTCACATGTCTAGTTGGAATTCTGATTGTCTCTGCAATGTTCATCATGCTTCGAGTTACTAGCAAAGATTCCTATGACATTCCTTACTAGCCCTTTGGTCATGGCAAGGCCTATGATCATTATCCCACTATTCACCTCCATCACAGTTTTGTCCTCTACGATGTCAATCAAATTTAGAGAAGAAAGAAGAAGATGCAAAGGAAGAAAGTGAAGAGAGAGGAGGACTACCACTAGCATGGTGTTTGCCATCTCCTCACTACTTATCATGGCCACAATCATCAAGTTTATCATCATCACAATGCTTGCCAGAGTTCTTTCCTTGACTCCCACATTTGCCTAAACCTAGATTATTGATAGTTGATTGTAGATTTGGGTTCAAGCCCCCTTCACCAAAGTCAAGGGGTGGAGAATCTTCATGTTGAGAAGCCCTAGAGGGAGGATCCTCATTGCCATTTTTGTTTAGCAGGAATAAGGGATTGGTAAACCATTTCCCTTTCGTAGCTTCATGGTGCTTCTCTTAGTGCCGATCTCATTTGCATTGTGTTTCTATGGGACAATAGTCCCGATAGTCATGGTCCTACAAAATGTATTGGTTATAAAGATCCTGGATGCTAAACCTCTTAAGAGTTTGAAGTAGCATCCCAAGAACAGATCAATCAGGAGGCAAGACAACATTGTCCTCCATATCTCTCCACCATAGCTATTCATCCTAATGTAAGGGAAAGGTGAAATCAAGTACAAACTCATCTAGATGAGTGTACATCACTTTGAATTCTTGGGGCACTAGTAGTTTTGATTCATCATGAAGAAGACATTTTGGATTAGAGAAAAATTTAGTGTGCTTAAATTATAGTTATAATAATTATTATTTTCAATAATTGTGACCTTAGGATTTGTTCCAATAATCATAAATAATATTCACTAAGTCCCAGATAGTGCACGTATCAAACTACAAGTTCCCAACAATGGCACCAATGATGAGTAGTGAGTAAACCCTACATCCAACCATACGAATCACTAAGCGTCCACATGTGATCTAATCGAATTCCATGGACTTGTAGCCTTCTAAGTACATTGGTCTCTAGGAAGTGAAACTAACTATTATAATCATTTTCTTCCCAATTACACTTGTGAAATGCAAAGGTATGGTTAAGTGCAACTTAGGCATATGATTTTTATCATTTTTACGTTTTATACTTTAAGTTGCCTAAGGGTAAAGAATACTGTATAAAATAAAATAATTAAATTGTTAATTGAATCTAATTAGCTACACCTAGCGAATCCTAACATAAGCATATGTTCCCACTTATTATACACATCCTGAACACATTTAACGCTACTGGATTACCAAATGTTAAGCGTTACTGGGATTACCAAATGCCAAGCGTATGCTCAAAGTGGTTGTACTTATGTGCTTAATTTATCGTTATTTAATCTAGCTTAATTTAGCTTAATTACTTAAAGCATTAAAGGAAATTGCATAAAACATTAAATGCATAAATAAAAAAGTAATCCATTTCAAAGTGCTACAAGGTTTATCAAAAAGCTTGTTTTTATTGTTGCATACATTGTTGTACTTAGGTACAACAATGCTCGAATAAAGATTTGTATACTCTTTGACTCCTATTGTAGGCATTTAATAAAATATTCTAACTTTCAAGTAAGAAAACTGCAAAAGATCCACTACAACTATGACAAAAGATGCCATAAACATAACAGGTGAGCGCATATTTATAGGCGAAAATAGACATTGCATTGATGAGGCCATGTTAATGCATCAAATCCCACATCGATGTAGCCATGTTGATGGGGTCACGTCAATGGGACCGTGTTGATGAGGCCATGTCAACATAACCCAAGAAAATTTGACTCATCACTTTACTTTTGCAAATAAAATTAAGACCTTTGAAGTTATATACATTCAACTTGAAAATGTGAAAGACAAAGGCTTGCAAGTTAATGTACACAACACCCTTGTAGGTCACACATGCTTGGTGATTGAAGATACGAGGAAGTACCTTCCTAAATTGAAGCATGTAGGGTTGATCCCTTTGTTCACATTAAGGTCATCTAACATCTCAACCATAGTCCATGTTTAGGGTAGGAAGGTCATCTTACCTTGGAATTAGGATTTGTTAAGGCATTGGTTTAATTTCCTTGATGTTGGACTGGTGGTTGAGGGAAATGATAAGTTATCAGTGGTTGCTCAAGAGATGATCAACAAGTGGGCTCAATATGGTGACGTAGCTCATAACATTGCTAAGTGTGAAAATTGCAATCTAGTGCACATGTACCACCTGTTTATTGACAAGATATTTTGTGGCAAGATTAGACAATGCAAGATTGCTTCTTCTCTTAGACTTTTAGTCATTACAATATCATGATCCATGACACTTGCTATGATTATGCTAGCTATCTAGATGAGAACGTGTGCAACGAGTTGGCCATTATTAACATCAAGGATGGTGAAAGTTTCAACAACTTCATTAACTTCAGCTTTTATTATGGGATGTTGCATTGCTTTATACAGTTGCTGGCCTGCTCTAATTGTGAGGGAAATGTGTTGAATGAAGGAGACTTCTCTTGTCCTATGTGTCAACATGTAACAAACATCATGATGATCCTTCTGATGGTTCTAGGTGGTCCTATGGAGGTAGAATCGTCATTACAGGAAGGTATAGCTAAGTCCTCTATTCCTTATAGCATGGCACTACCTAGAAAATGATCACTTCACGGAAACCAATGCACAAGATGGAGGTAGTGAAGGAGTGTGCCTTTGCCATACAAGACAAGGGCTAGATGGTTAAGAAGATGAGAGCAATTAATATTGAAGTAGTTGATATATATGACTTGGAGCATGAGGAGTTAGAAGTAGAAGTGGCCATGATCGCAACAAGATTAGGTATGTTGGAAAATTATTTTTATTTTATTATTTTTATTGTTAGCATTTTTGTAGTTTAATAAGTTTACCATTTTCATATTTTTGTTTTTAAGTTTTTATTTTGACTAATTTTCACTTGTTTGTTGCTATTTTATAGTTGCGGTGAAAGAAATAAAAAGAAAAAGTTGAGCAAGAAGCATTGGCCATTACTCCA
>MNCI01031525.1:0-10117 GCA_015680685.1 Gnetum montanum
GAACTATGATTAACTGGTCCACAAGCTCTAATCGGATGTTACTCTATTTTAGTGGTAGTAGATTCCAAGCTTAATACATGTCTTGAGAGATCAAGTTCATTCCTAACCTAAAATCAAATAGGTCTTTGCAAGGTTTCTACCCTACTATCTAGAGATAAACTAAGGGGCTTCCTAGAATGATTCATTTTTGTGGAAGGGATCCTGCCTTAATCCAATGCTTGATTGTCTAAGTAAGCCTAATAGCTATGACATTTGGATTTAATGAATACAAAAGCTTATTATGTTGAGGAGGATTGGATGATATGGGATGGAAGTATATGTGTTCCCCATCTATCGAATCTTTTCAAGACTTATTCGAAAGAATGGTTTTTTCCTAGGTTGTAATTTGTATGTGATCATCTCCTCTTGTGTATTAACTACCCTTGTTGTTCTCTTTTGTTGTGGTTGTGAGGGTAGTTTCCCCTACATGATAGGAGGTAACACTGGTAGTAAAGGGTTCAAGTATTGGCTTGACCAACCAATGATGGGTGCATGTATAAGTTTGGATATGTTCTTGGCAGCATTGGTCTATGGTACTTAGTGGGGTAGTACTATGGAGTTTGGATAACAACATCACTAGGAGAGATTGGAAATTGTACAAAATATCCATATGGATCTAACTACCTATATGGATATTGTTGGCGAGGTGGTGGCATGGCCCATGATTGGGGCTTTCACCACTACTAGTAATACTACTCTTGTGGCTATGGCAAAGCTCCACTAGGATAGCATGTTGGTTGGAAGTTCTACCTATAGTTATCTTAAGGATAAGGTAACCTTCTAGGCATTTGTTTCTTAACAAATTTAGGATTAAGTGCATATGCCTTGTTTCTTGTAAATGAATCATTATTAGACAACTTCCCTTGGTATGTTCTAACTGACATACAATACATCCTTCCTCATCGGTGGAGCTAGTGTCAAAACACTCAACCACTAAAGTATCCAAAATCTTTCTTCTTTTTATTATCTTTTCTTTTCCAAAGGCTTGCTCTATTCTCTCCTCCACAATCTTCAATGCTATTGCAAATTTTTCATTTACTGAGTCCCACATTTTCTCTAACTTTACTACAATATTAGTTATAGTTTTCTAAATTGGTAGAGCCTTCTTTTAAATTTCCTATTCTAAGGTTTCTTCCTCTTTAGTGTCACAAACCCATGCATCTCTTTTTCTGATGAATGGATCTATGTTATATTCATTAGCTGATTTGCTCTTTCTTAGCTTTCCTTCTTTCTTCATGCCTTTGTCAGTTACTCTCTAAATTCAATGGGTATTCATCTCTAATAATTTTCCTTAGGCATAAACCCCAAGAGTCTATCTGGTTTTGTTCCACAACCCATCTACAATGTTCTTGAACTATTCCTATTGTGAGAATCCATGGACTACGCATCTATGTAGTAGTGAATAGTATCTATCCATCACTGCATCAAGGGTTTCATGAGTCCCTTGTTCCATCCTTGGATTTGTTTCCTTAAATTAGACACCCGCAAGCAAGTTTGATACTTATCATTGAAGATCTCTAGCATGGTACTTCATCTTCTGATTGATTCAGGTTCAAGTAATCTATACTAGCTGTCTACCACTTTCACAAGTGTTCATGAAAACAACTTTAACTTCTGCTAATCACTTTTAATGTTCTATAGGACATAGGCATCATGGAATGCTTGGAGGTGGTGTTGTGGATCAACATTATAACCACCCTCAAATCTTGGCATGTTATTCATATTGAGCCATTTGATATGACTATCCCTCACATGCCTAGTTGAGATGTAAACAACTTCTTGGATATTAATCATGCATCAAGTTGCCATCAAAGGTTCATCATCATGATCGGGTTCATGTGCTCTATCGAAGAGGTTCCCCCTTCTATGCCCATACCTTTCTTGATCCTCTCTTCAATCTCATCATCTTCTTTGTTCATATTCTTCATCTTTCATATTAGAGTGTCTTGAATAATGGTCATGATGATCATGAGGCCTCCTTTCTTCCTTGTCATGTTCTTTGTACCCTTGTCTCCCTCTATCAGAGTCCACCGACAATTGTGATGATGTAGATGAGGCAATAGGAGAATGATGTTGGCTTTTCCTCCTTTTATGACTCTTATATTCTCCTCTTTAGGACTTGGCAGAAACTCTTGGTATTGAGTCCTACTTATACTTTTAGTCAATTTCCTCAATCTTATGTGTCTCTTCTAGGGTGGAATGTAGTTGAACTTTGATAAATTCTTCGAGTTTGACGATAGATGTTTTTGAAGGCTCTTCATGATTTTGGTGGAGTTGTTCTATAATAAACACATCAACATCAAGCTCTTCCAAGACAACAATAATGTTAACCTACTTTTCCTTGTTGTGTACATGTTTGATTTTCATGGAAGCCTCTCTCCTCATCTATTCCTTTGTGGGTTCATAGGGCCTTATCATATGCTTAGTCACATGATACCCTTCCTAGATTTGGATTAGACTCATTCCCCTTAAGGTAGTTTGGATCATGTTAAGTGTTGCACATTCTTGAGGCAGGGCTATGTCATCTTGTATGTCCCTCCACCTTATTTGATTATCCTGATGAAAGATGAAAGTGAAATTTGGATGATAAGGATCAGTGTGAGCATATGTGATTCTTGTTTGCATTGGCAACCCCCCATTCTTCTTCATCACTAATTTGGTTGTTGTCTCTTTTTGTCTCCTTGGTAGGTGATGATGTATCCTTGTTTGAAGCCATGTTGTAATTTAAGAAGTTTGGTTAAGTATGCTTAATTTTTTAGGTTATGAATTTTAACTTTGAATTTTGATACAACAAACTTTGTGAAATCTATTACTCTACATACATTGACAAGTCCCCAACAACGATGCAATGATGAGCAATGGAGTAATCCAACACCCAACCATACAAGTCATAGGTGTTTCATGTGAGACCAAATTGTAATCCGTGGATGAGGTAATGTGATTATTCTTATAATTGGTTTAAGTTTGAGATTTTTGTCTTCCCACATGGAGCTAGTGAAGTCTACATGTATGGTTTAGCTCACACTAAGGTATATGATATGTTGATGTTGTTTGGCCATCTGGCTTCTAGCATACATGGTACAGTAAAAGTAATTTCTATTGTAAGTCTAACTAAAATAGCAAACAAATCTAGTCTATCCTATGGCAATAGATATCCAATCCTGATTTACCGTACATGCCTTGGACTCATGTAGTCATCACTAAGATTACCAAGTATACCACTACTAGGTGTACCAAGCAATAACACTACTAGGTTACTAGATAACTACACTTAGTGCTTGATACCAATCATATCCATACCACTTAACAACGGTAAAAGTAAAGTGCATGAAATAGTAAACATTAACTAGGAAAAAGGTAACTAGTTAATCTAAGTGAAAAAAATAAACATTATTATAAGTAAATAGAAAGAAAACTAAGTGGATGATGTAATGGTGATAAGCAATCTTGATCTTTATTGTCAATCATGAAATGTGTTCAAGTACACTTCACTTGAGTAAAGACTTTGTACTTTCACTCAACACCACACTGCAGGCATACACTGCTAAGTACTTAAGACTAAAATCATGAAAATAAACTGCAAGACTTACACTACTATGGAATGAAATCTATTGCGAATCCATGCACATAAGTGCTATATTTATAGGTTGGTACACATCCTGTGATATTGCATATACAATGATGTAGCTACTACAATGATATTGTAGTCCATCAAATTTGACTTTATCAGATGTCAACTTCAATATCAATTATAATTTTGGCTTCTAATGTTTCATATCAAATCAATGTTTGATGTCTTGTATCAAACTTACTTTTTAATGTATGGTGTTAATCCTACTTTTGATGGTTGACATCAACTTTTGTTTTTGCAGCACACTTAGTGTCAAGTCTACAACTCTTTAATGTCTCACATTCTTCTTTCAACATCCAACATCAACTTTTTCTTCTCAAAATTATTTCTCTTATTTAGAACATTCTAAAAGCTTCTAGAAAGTTTTTTGGGCCCTAATGCATCATTTCTACATGATCTAAGAGGCATTTTTAGCCTATAAATAGGAGGATATCTCAAAATGTAAATGGGTTGACTTTGGTTGGCTCTATTTACCTTTCCAAATTATCTTAATTAGCATTTTTCTTCATCAAGCTCTAAGATATTTTGTTAGCATTTTCCACCCTCTCTTTTACTTAGTGTAGTTGATGAGTGGCGAGGTACCCCTACACTCAACCATACGAAACGAGCGTAGCACACACGATCCGGTCGAACTCCGCTGACTAAATGCCTAAACGCCCCATGGAACACTTGGGGCTAATCATTCGTTGTCTTCCCAGACTTACTTGTTGTTGTCACGGTGTATGGTTAAGTAAGTTTGAGGTATATGATTTTTATAGTCTTTTCTGGTTTTTCTCCTATGCTAAAGGGTGAAGGGTTGAGAGAGCTAACTAACTCTTGACCTAAGTCTAAATTAACTAGCATCAGCATCCATTCCCACTTACCGTACACACCCTGAACTATGCAACTGTGGCTACTAAACTCTAATCGTTACTAGGATCACCACACGTAACGCACATGCTCGAAGTGGTCGTACTGAGGCACTTAACTAGCCTAAACATGATGAGCAACCGATGCCTTGACTAGCCGTACACACCCGTAGATGCTCGTAATCAAGTAGTACTCATCCCGTATTCTAGGAGTTGAGTGTGAGAGAGACTAATCGTGATGAGTAGTTGATTCCTTGGTTAGCCGTACACATTCGTCAATGCTCATAACCAAGTCATACTCATGCCGCACTAATGCAGGTAATAAATAACAAGTAATAAATCCTATTCCATGCACTGCAAGGTTTATCCACAAAGCTCATCTTTATTGCCGTACACAAATTGCGTTCAGGTACAAAGCTGCTTAAATAAAGATCCATTCACTTGGAACTCCTACTACGGGCACATGGAAAATATTCTATCTCTGGAGTGATCAAACTGCCAGAGTTTCCCTACTTTAAGGCTAGGGTGGAAAATGAGGGGAGTGCTGCCTCTTATTTATAGATTTGACGACGGACAGTGATATTGCATATGCGATATCATAGGGGACGACGTGATATCACGTACGCAATATCACATGGGATGCGATATCGCAGCCCATGCGATATNGTGTTGCTGTTCCCAACACCAAGATTGCGCCTTTTGTTGTCCTTCGGTAAGCGCGCTCTCGATTCTGCTCCTTGCATAGCTTCTTCTAGTACTGCTCCATTCCAAGTGTTTTCTCCAGCTCCAGATCCAATCCGTTGTTTATTTACTCGCCATCTGCACACACAACATAGTCTTATATTAGCAAGGGTAATTGAATCATCATGTAATTGATACCTTGCTTCAGTGTAAACTCATTAGCTGGGTTGTGGTATGGCTGATATGGATCTGGGAATATGTTACTGATGACTACTGAAGGTGTAGGGGTTAGGAAGAAAATTAAAAATTTTGGGGCTAGGAGAAAATCGAAAAAATCAGGCCCTGTACCCCCATGACTAATCGCAAACCTCTAGTAGCGTTAGAATGGAGAAAGAAAAGGAGTAAGAAAGATAGTTAAAAATAGACAACTATGGCATCGATGAAATGGATGTCAAGATGGTAATGAACAAAATAAAATTAATTACAAAATGTTAAGGAAAAGAATTTAACTAATGCTCTAAAGAGGAATGCTAGTAGGTCCTCCCCAAAGCAGGCTCATGCCCTTAATGCCCTGGTAATCCCACATTCAAAGAGTCTGTAGGCTCCGAGAATGTCATTTGGAACAAGAGTTAAAGTCTTAAACGCAAGAATTTACCAAAAAGAAAACAATGCATCAACTAAAATATATACACTAATGATACAACCGGTAATGAGGTGAATAATGGAGAGAAGGATGGAGAGAAGAGAATAGAATCCCAAGGACAAGGTGGTGTATAGTCCCTTGTGTGTTGCATGATTAATGTGACTTAGCACATCCCATTCCAAGTCCGGCCTCAAACCAACCACTCCAGTGACTTTGCATCAATGCATTCAGTTAAACCATTCACCTGGATAACAAGGATGCATCTCCAAAGAGCCACCATCATTCCAACAAAACAAAGAAGAGAATGGCAAGCGAGAGGGGCCTTAGTTAGAGGGAACACTTTTAGTTCCATAACCAGTGCTTGTAGCCCAAATTTTATTTCGTCTAAGGGGTGTGCTTTGAATTCTCACTTCTTTTTTTTATTTTTGTGTTTTGTGTTTTTATGCTTGAGAACCACACCATGCAAAGACTTCTTATTTTTATTGTCTCAGCTTCTGAAAGTTTGGTAACATCGGAACGGTAAGAAAACTCAAGAAGAAAACATCCAAACACCCAAGAGAATGACCAACACAAAAGCTTCAAGTTCCCTTGAAGTCATACCCTTTGCAATCCTTGAGTCCTTCCTTAGTTTGAGAAATACCCAGTCACCGATTCGTTAAAGTTCTTATTAAAAAGGGGACTGTACATTTCCAAGCCGAGAGAAACCATAGAAATTGGTGGATAGATGGATGAAGTGGTCTCATTGCCTGCTATATCAAAAGAGACATATCTTAGTATCAACATTATGACTTAAAGGTAAAAACCAAACATTAGCAATCAATATGAAAACAGTTCATACCATCATTATGAATACTTATTATGAGACAAATTTACAGGATGGATCACACACACACACACACACACAAAGTGGAAACGTATAACGATGTTGAAAAAAAAACCAAAAAAGTTAAAGAAATTTGTAAAACAAAAATGTGTAAAACAAAAACTTAAAAGAACTGAGGGCCCCATATGGTTAGCATAGGTGGCCATCTCCCCCATGACTAAGTTGTAAGGGAGAGATCCAAAATAATGAGCATCTGTTTGAATTTCTTAGAAGTACCCAACTTCTCCCAATTGATGATCTTAGATTAAGGGGTGGAAGTTGGTGATGCTCATATTTCAATGTGTCTATGTCTTCATTGTTGGCATGGTTTTCCTCAGTTCATTCCATGCATATTTGGTTACTCCTTCTAGTAGCTGTCAACCACGGGGTGTCTACTACTTCTTGTGTGGTTGCTACATATAAGCATCTTTGTTGCAAAGTTTCAAGGGCACACCTACTACATGGAGGAGATGAGCATTCCTCCATGTCATCACCCGATGAATCACTGTATGTGATGCATGGAACTTTCCTCTTCTCGATCTTTCCACAAATGTTTATCTTAGAAATTTCTAAAGAAAGATCGCAGATCCTAAGGCATGCGTCTACTGTACTAAGCCATGCCCTTCCCATTATAATTGGGAAGTCCCCTTCGTTGTTGTTAACTTCGATCACCAGAAAATCAGCTGGGTAGGACCAACCACACACAGTGGTAATAACGGCCTCCACCAAGCCCAAGGGAATGGTGATTGATTGGTCTGCCAGCTCTAGTTGAATGTTGCTCTTCTTAAGTTGGGGCAGGTTCTAGGCGTGATACATCTCTCATGAAATTAAGTTGACTCTGGAACCTGAGTCAAGAAGAGCCCTATGTGATTCATTTCTGGTGATCTGTAAATAGATTAAGGGGCTCCCAAGTTCAGTTAGTTTCCTGGGAAGGTGGCCTACCTTGATCCAGTCAATTACGATATGCGTTAACATAACCATATGTGTTAAGCTCTTTTGGACTGAAGGGTGCTCCGAAGTGTTAGTTGTTGGAGAAGTGTACATGGCCTCAACCGCTTGTTGTTGCGAGAGTTTGTCTGGGCTTTTGGTTCTGAAGTAAGATCTTCTCTTTTTACAGTTGTCAAGACCAGCAGTAGGTTGGATATTTACAGCTCTCGCAGCGTGACGTTGCTACGGTTGAGGAGGAAGTTCCCCTTGCATTGTTGGAGCAGGAGATGTTACGCGAACTACTTGTGGTGGAAGAGGTGCAGGTGGATTAGGAGGATGGTGTGGGTATGGAGTGTCTCCTGGAGGAGAAGGAGTCCTTCTGAAGTACTCCCGAACTTGGTAGTGACGGTTGGGGGTTGTGTGACCCATAGAGTCACTTGGAGAAATCGGTTGCTACACATAATATCCATAAGGTTCAGGCTGCCGGTAAGGGTACTGTTCTGTTGGCGGTGGTATCCCCCATGACTGTGGGTATTGCCACTACTGATGTTGTATGATGGGTTGTGGGGGAGTTCCACTTGGATAATACATTAGTGGTTGGTGAAACTGCCTTGGGTTACCTTGTGGATAAGGTAACCTTCGAGGTGTTTGCCATTGGTTGAGTCTTGGATTAAGTGCATACACCCCAGACTCCTGTAGATGTGAGATAATTGGGCAACATCCCTTAGGATGTTCATAGTAGCAGACCCCACATCCACTATCATCATTTGTGTCAGAGTCCACAGCCACATCGGAGTTAATGATTTTTCCCTTACCCTTGTTATGTGCAGGGCTTAAATCTCTCTACTTTTTCTTACCTTTGTCACTATTTTGTTCAACCTTAGACTCTTCTACAATTTTCAAGACTATCTCAATTCTTGAGTCTAAGGAATCCCACATTTGGTCTACTTTGGCCAATACCTCGGTTGTTAGCTTTTGGATTGACAAGGTTTTCCGATTCACCAACTCTTCGATTGGTGACTCATCCTCTTCATCACAAAATTTCACTCCCTTCTTTTGAAGGGAGGGATCGTAGTTGTACTCTTCCGCACTTTCCCTTTTGCGTAGCTCACCTTCTTCATTTGCTACTTGCTCCAACAAGCTACGTACTTCATGGGCTCTACGTTGTGAGAGTCTCCCTTGGGCATAAGTCCCAAGAGTTCTCCTTGTTTCATTCCTTAGCCCATCCACGATGTGGCGAAGTTGATCCCACTGAGCATACCCATGGCCCGGGCAATGATGTAACAATGTGTAGTTGTGGGCCATGGCAACATCCAAGGGTTCGTGATGATCTTGCTTCCAGCCTTGGATCTTCTTACGCAAATTGGACACGCTGGAGTACGTCTGATACTTTTCGTTGAACAATTCTAGCATCGTACTCCACCTCCTGATGGTTTTTAGTTCTAAGGATCGGTACCAGCTCTTTGCTTCTTTAGTGAGTGTCCATGGAAATAACTTAAGTTTTTTCCACTCACTATCTAAATTCTGCAAGGCACAGGCATCGTGGAATGCCTGTAAATGATTTTGTGGATCAACATTGTATCCCCCTTTAAATCGTGGGATATTGTTCATGTCTAATTGTTTGATCCGACTATCCTTTAAATGCCTTGTAGGAATCCTAACTACCTCCATTATGTCAATAATACTTTGGGTTGCGAGTAGGGGCTCATCATGATCATCTCTTTCATGACGCCTATGATGTCTGCGTTGTTCCCTACTCTCCCTACGTCCTTGCCCTTGTCCTCTCTCTCGACTTTCCCGTTGAGGTCTTTCATCCTTTTTACTTTTATCCTCACCTTTATGTTCATGGTGGCTGTGCCCAAATGTGGAAGGAGAGGGTGAGTGATGTGAAGAAGGGGAAGAAGAAGGGAAACCATCGTCGTGGCGATGTTTCTTGCCTTCTCTTAGGCTGCTACGGCCCCGATCGTTGTGACGATCAAAGAGCCTATCCTTAGTATGAGTGGTTGTTCCATCTGTGAACGGCAAATGTTCACAGGCATCAGAACCAGGGATATGTATCATTGATCGTAGGTTCTAATACTCATCCTCCTCACCATCGTTAGGAGGGGGAACATCCTTTGCTAAAGAACCCATGATAAAAGGTTCCTCATCTCCTATTTCGCTAAGGACGTGCGGGGCCTTATCCTTCGACAATGTATGTTGGCTCTCCCGCCTTGCATCCCTCATACGTTGTAAACCTGTGGGATGATAATCCCTCATGTCAAAATTTGTCGCAATGTATTCGACGTAAAGTTCTGTCATGCCAGTCTGTGCCAAAGCACAGAGAAGCATGTTAGGGACAACACGATCTGGAGGTAACACTATGTTACCAAACAAATCTCTCTAGCACAACTGTTCATCTTGATGGAGGGTAAAGGTAAGATCAGGCACATACTCATCGGGATGAGTATATGTCACCCTATATTGCTGAGGACTTGGCTGATTTC
>MNCI01031525.1:10754-25096 GCA_015680685.1 Gnetum montanum
AATAAATAACATGTAATAAATAATAGGTAATAAATCCAATTCCATGCACTGCAAGGTTTATCCACAAAGCTTGTCTTTATTGCCGTACACAACTTATGTTCAGGTACAAAGCTGCTCAAATAAAGATCTGTTCACTTAGGACTCCTACTGCGGGCACATAGAAAATATTCTATCTCTGGAGTGATCAAACTGCCAAAGTTTCCCTACTTTAAGCCTAGGATGGGAAATGAGGGAAGTGTCGCCTCTTATTTATAGATTTGGCGGCGGACTGCGATATCACATATGCGATATCGTAGGGGACGACATGATATCGCGGCCCATGCGATATCGCGTCTCATCAGTAGTTAACATTCTTACAATTGATGACTTAGAACATCTTTGCCGAAGACACTACTTCTCTATAGAACACCTACTTTCATTTTTTCCTTTCCCCTATTGACACATTGTATCCCCTTTGTGTTATCCTACTAACACATGGAGAGATCGCTTTGAATTATGTCAAC
The DNA here is from genome assembly GCA_015680685.1 of Gnetum montanum. Classification (NCBI taxonomy): domain Eukaryota; kingdom Viridiplantae; phylum Streptophyta; class Gnetopsida; order Gnetales; family Gnetaceae; genus Gnetum; species Gnetum montanum. The sequence goes on from MNCI01031525.1 coordinate 11,258, forward strand.
ACACCAATCTAATCCTTCCTTTGCATTGTTAGCTATTGAATCTTCTATTGTTCCTACTAAAGCTACATCAGGTACACACATCAAAGTAAGAATAGGGTAACAGAGCTTCTCATTTGATGCCTTTAATTCCTGATACTTGTCTTGGAACATCTTGTTATAGGTTCATTATTTACCTTTTCGCTATAATCTAGGTTTTTTCCCTTTAAGCTTTCCATCTTTGGCATCATCTAGATTTGCTACATTTCTAGTTTTTATTTTTTACGCATGTACCTTTGATTTAAAATTTTCATGAGTTAGATTTGTTCTACTTTGCCTACTACCAACCACATATATGCTTGTTTGTCCTTTTTGCATTGTATATTGCTCTATTTCTTTTTGTTCTATGTTATACAAAATCTCTGTTCATCTTCCATTGGCTATTCCACGTGTTCTTCTTTTTCTTCTTACTTAATACCCACTAAAATTGGCAAAATGTTTAACTCAGATTATTGGATTCTTCCTTTGATCTTCAAGTCCCCTTTCAACTTAAGGAAGATTATCCAAAAGTTTAGTTTTCCTAGATGGTTAGGTTGCCATGAATTTTCTAGCTCAATTTCATGTTAGGTTATGTCAGATTTTGTTGATTATGATGATTCCTATTGTAATGTATCTTTTACAATGTTAATGTAATATGGAAAATGCCCAAATTGGTCCATCATATCTTCGCAAAAATTCTAACTTTCATCTTTCTTCAATCTAAGCCATCCTTCATAATCCATCTTTAACATAACCCAAGATCATACTTAAATTCCACTAACCTCTACATCTTATTTACTTCTTCATTTATCGCACTATGTTCTATAAATACAATGTTGACCTCCACAATGTTAGGGTAGTAGTATTATGAGTTACAGTGGGTTTGTAGTTAATGATCACAAGCCCACTATGAGTTATGGGAGGCTCGTGACTTACTATAATATAAACATGGGCAAACTGCGGATCACAGTTAACGATCATGATGTGATTAAAAGTCATGGCTAGGTCACAATTTTTATCATTTGTGACAAATAAAAGGTAAGGCCACAAGTGATGATGAGAACACCAAAAATACCAAGGATTGTATTGAGTGAACCATGAGTCATATTCAACTCATAGCCAGCAGCTAAGAAGGGTTTCCATGTATGCACAAGTTGAATGCAAGGTGTGAAGAACTCATAGTGTGTAGACCATTAAGCATAGTTAAGTTATGGCAATTAGAAGATGCTAAGAAGAGTGTCAACGAACATGGAAATTAAGAATTCCAACAAGGACAATGATTAAAAAGTCATATCATGTCATGCATAAAACACAAAAATGTTAGAATACATTTTCAATCTTAGGATAAGAGATCAAACATGAGTAAAATGGATCAAACATGAAAGAGACATGCTCTTAGAATCCAAATGTAACTAGTGATCATTTTCTATCAAAAATAACAAGGACCAAAGAACATTTCTACTTCAAGGTTATGATTTGGCTCCACTTCTTCTCTTTTACTCCAAGCACCAACTCTTTTCAAATGCATGGTTGAGGTTTAAGATTTGATTAGTTGAAATAGGTAATTCAAGGATCTAGAGTTTAGGATTTTTTAAAAAACTCTTATTCTAAACAATCCAAAGTTTGCTAATGAGCCATCAACACCTAAAAGAAATATTATTTTAATATGAATATAACATGCTCAACATTAAAATATAATTCATATAAAATCATAAGCATGTTCATGGTTCCAAGCCACATAAGAACACATAAACCAAGCATTACGTAGTACACTACATCAATGGTTCAATACTAAGTCCTACTCTACACAAAATGGTGAAGTTAATGCATAACATGAAATACAATTAATGGTCCAAGAAGGTGTTAGCTTGGTGGTAAGAGTCTTGACTTAGTAAACCTAGGTCACAACTGTAATCCCATTGGGTAGCAGTGAGTTATAACATTAAAAAAAATCGTAAAACCAAATTTTAAAACTAGTATAGATCTAAGGGGTCACAACAAATTTTAAAACTAGTATAGATCTAAGGGGTCACAGTGGACATAATTAAAAAATTTCAATTTTGGTTTCATTATCACATGAAGAAAAAAATCTTGAAAAGAAGACATTAATAAAAAAAACATCACATAAATTTAATTAAAACCCATAGAAAAAAAATTTAAGCTATAGCAAGTATTGCTAATCTAAGCAAGTAAGAAAGATAATAAATAAAATTAAATAAAGATTATCTTTGCTATGAAGCATAAGGAATTGAACACTAGAGCAATGACATAAGAGGTTTAGTAAAGCACACATAAATTGAACCAAGATAACCTAAAGTGAAGAAGTTGAAAGAAGAGAAATTGAACTTGCAACCTAAAGCTTACAAAAAAAGAAGATAACTAATAAAACAAAGTTTATGAAAAGTTAGTAAGGTAAGAAATGCTTAAGAGACAAAAGATTACTTCTAAATATAAATTTAGAAAATTTTGGGATGTGACATATGGTTTTCTTTATTTGAAGGCACATTGACTCTTTTCTACATATATTTTATGTCAATAGGACAAGTTTCAATGGAGCTTGAAGAGATGTGCTAGGAAAATTCCTTTGGATTCATGATATATTATTTAAGATGTTATTTGATAAATTCTTTGATGTAAATGCTAAACTATAAATTAGTTGACCATCTTGTATTTGTCTATGTATCTCTCTATATATCATTTATGTGTACTTTGGTTGTGTATTTTTTCTATGATTTTTTATTTTTAATATTATTTATATAAATAAATTTAAAATTGGATTAAAAGATACCTTAATTTACCTTTGCACATTTCTAAATTCTTAATAACCTAGGGGTATGTTTTATGCAAACCTGGCCTTACCCTCTTAAAAAAACACATTTGGTAATAATTTGCACAAACACATATACACTAATAGTCAATGAAGCATATAACTCACTTAGAGCATGTAACTCATTTGTAAGTCATAGGCTTGATCCTAAAGGGGTAAACTAAGACATGTGCCAACATGAAGACATAGTAAAATTACACATAGAGAGATGATATTATTTGTAATATTTTTAACTTCTTTGGATTTTGAAACTAAATTTTTACTTATGTGTTACCCACTAGAATTGAACTTGTGATTTAGGGCTTCCATGCCAAGACTTTGACCACTAAGTTGATATCTCATTTATAAATTTTATGCTTTTATATTTATAATTTTAATTTAATTTAAAATTATTAGAGACAAAAGCTACATGGATAATTAAAAACTTTTCCTATTAAATTCAATTTCAATATATGTATTAACTAAAAATAAGTTAACCCATATAGTGTTATCTTTTATACAATGAGATGTAACACATTGTGAAAAGTTTTGGAAGTATGGATATCATATTTCCAATTTCAATAGATAAGGTAATACCAAATTATATTTCATCCATAACCCTTTAAAAGGTCAACAATTTTATGTTGCATAATATTTCTCAAAATTTTCTTCCAATATTATACACAAATTTTTAAGATTTGATTTTTGAAAAATAGAAAAGATTCTTTTGACCACCTTATAGATATATATTATAAACATATAGCTAAACTAGTACACAAATATTAAAACATGAAAATGTTACGAGGTAGATATGAGTTGTAACTTTTCGTTTTCCTATGCATAACCATTTTTAAGGCAATGAATCCATTCATAACAAAAATAACAACATTAAATCTTTGTTAGTAATAAGGTACCAAATCATATACTGAACATTGTAAAATACATAAATGGTTCATGCAATGTGATTACAATCAAAATCTTAAAATGTCTAACTCTTGGATAGGGGCCTGGTAATTTGCATTCGCTATGGATGGACAGGCCATTGATACGTTATTGATTTCTTCGGTAGGAATGTAACATGCTACTACAATTTGGAGTTTCCTGTACATGAGCAAGTTACCGATGCCAAACAGACTAAAATCTGCATTTTCTTGTGAATATGATATCATGTCTAAGTAACGCATCTTCTTGGATATGAATTCATTGTTCATGTTTCAAGTATTGTTTCTCAATTGAGTTCAATGTTTCAAGTATTGTTTCTCAATTGCTTTTCAATGTTTCAAGTATTGTTTCTCAATTGCGTTTCTTTGACATGAAGATTTTATGAATTTGTAACTATTTTCGTGAAAAATTTCCACGTTGCTGGGTATGGATAAACGTACACGCTGGCTTTCTAGTTTTTTGGGTTAAATTCCTAGGGTCATATTCTGTGTCCTTTTATGGCCAGATTGTACCTGTTCCATAAAGTTTTTTTTCAATAAAAAGCAATAACAATAACGTGTTTCCTTTCACAGTTCAAAACAGCGATCATCCAAGGAACAGTTAAAAATGGACGAAACTGTGGGAAGCATTGTCGGCAAGTTTTGGCAGATAGCTGTATACGTGGATTCCATTCTTTTGCTTAAAAAAAGTTATTCGATGTTACGCGATTCTGCAAGTTGTATAGTAGGATTATTTTATATGCAATCGCTTTTATTGATTCTAGATTTTTTTTGGATGGGGGTGTCGGACCCGAAAAGAAGATTTATTGAAATTAAAGGAGCATCAATTACAACAACTTGAATAAGTCATAGGGTTAAGGGAAGGGGAAAACTGAGAGCAACGTGAATGACACTCGGGAAACACCTTAAAAATAAACTAGTATTAGAGGAGGTACCCCAAGTTGGGACACAACCAAATGTTCGCACAGACTAGCTTTTTACAAAATAGAATGACATAGAATTTGATGCTAAGTGTAACTAAAACACATAGGTCTTTCCCATAGCTGCAGGAGATGAACCAATTGATGACTGTCCAGATTGAACTTGGATGCTTGAGATGTGAGTTGAAAATAGGTGAGGCGAAAGATCTGCAACATCTCCAACCTGGTAAGCAAACATTTGTTAGAATACTCTGTCTTTTGAAATAGAACATTGCATCTTCGCTTCCAAATATAATATAAAATAATAGGTCTAATAACTTTCCACAGAAAATTAAGATTAGTAGAAGTAATGTTCAAGAATCCGAATATGGCATCCTCTTGAGATAGCTTGTAGGATGGAAAAGCTTTAGAAGTCCACTGCCACACATGTTGAGCAAAGGGACATTGCCAAAACACATGGACAAAGTCATCTAGTCCACCACATAGAGGGCAAGTGGGATTAGGAATCCCAAGATATTCTAGACGTTTTCCGATAGGAAGACCATGGTGGAGAAGACACCAAAGGAACTGCTTAATTTTGGGGAGGGTCGGAAGTTTCCAAATAAGTTGGAAGAGAGGGATCCAAAATGTTTCTGACTCTTGTTTGTGCCAATATTTATTGCAACGTTGAATGACTGCAGATGGGTCGTGCATGAGATGAAAGGGAACAGATGGCCGATAGGGAAGGAGTTTAACCCCATTAAGCCATTGAAGGCCATGAAAAAGGCTTTGCACTGTAACATCCAGGTGCCAGTGACCGTGGAGGAAAGAGTAAATCTGAATAAGGCAATGTTTCATTGCAGCCGACTCCCCATACAAAGTGTTAAACTCGACCCCTGAAATCCAACGACTAGCAAGCCTAAGACAATTCAAGAAAATGACACCTTTTCTATACCACGAGGTAGCCACCTTAGCATTTGTGATAGCAAGGGGAGCGGGTGACAGAGGTAACCACCACGGACACACTTTAGAGAGGATAGTAGGGTTGATTTTAACGTTGGTCCAGTCTATGTGAGTGTGTACAATTTGCCAGGCCCTCCAAATGCTTTTGAAAACATGCGATCCGGGAAGAATGATAGTGAGGGGGGAAAGAATCCAATTAACGAAATGGATGTCTTTCCAGAAGAGCTTATTTTTAGGAAAGGCTTGATGAAGCCTTAATTGGAGGAGGGTCCCTATAATATTTGAGGCATCTAAATGTTGTACTTGAAAAGGTGCAGTCTTTATGTACTTTTAAATCAACCCTCAATAAATGTCAACTCATCGATCAAATAAGTAGAATTCTTAAAAAATTATGGGAACTTTGTTTTAATATTTTAAATAGATAATAATGTGTACCCTAATCTGGAAGGTCTAAAACTGTGAACATGGTTTGATGGTTGAAGGTTTCTAGTCCCTTCCTATGAGCAGGGAACTATCTAGTTTCCATGTGAGTAAGGTACTTGTAACCAATTATAATCTGGCCACCCAATTATAATTTGGGTCGACCCAAATGGAACCTACTTTTATACTTTTATAGAAACTAATTCAATTGTTCCAACCTATTATTATAGAAACTAATTTAATTATTCCACTTTTAGCTTTGACCCTACTCAATGGGACTCACCGGACCTTTCATGATCTTTGAATCTCCTAACCCAATATATTTCCTAACACTTGTTTTAAAGGTAGTCCCAAGGTCCATTACATCCAAAGGAATGGGGAATGAAGAAACGTTGTTAGACAAGAAATGAAGAAACGTTAAACGTTGTTACAACTTTACGCGGACAAGAAATGAAGAAACGTTGTTCTTACACTTTACGTGGACAAGAGTGTGTTTAGAGGACAGTGGTGTCTGTGAATGAGAATATTCTGATTTAGATGGAATGACCATCGCAGACAGCTTCTCCACACACTGATCTGATTTTTTGGTCGCGGCAGCATCATGGGAGAATGAATTTTGGCATGGCGTTGTTGGAACACACGCTGTCAGTGGTGAGTGCGCCTGCAATTCCCTTCCCAAAAACTGCAGCAATCCCTAATCCCAACACGTCTACCCTTCCCTATATACGCCCCACTCATTACTCCACTTAACGGCGTTCCCTCTGTGTTTTCTTGTATTGTGGTTGAAACAACAATAGCAGAAGAAGCACCGTTGGTCTTTCTCAGCTGCTTTCATGAATACTTCAGTGGACAGCATACCAGAATCTTTCATATGGCCCGAGGAAGACAGAGCTGCAGATGGTTGCAAAGAAATGAAGATTCCCACCATTGATTTGAAGAGATACTTCAATGCAGCAACAGCAGCAGGAGGGAACAAGGAAAGAGATGACATCTTGCAGACCCTGCGTAAGGCCTGTTCTAGCCATGGAGTATTCCAGGTTGTAAATCATGGTGTCAATGCAGAGATACTAGCCGCTGCTATTCAAGAAATCGACTCTTTCTTCAGTTTGCCACTTGCCCAAAAGCGGAAAGCTGATAGAAAGATTGGAGAAAGCAGTGGGTTCTCCAGCAGCTTCCTTGGCAGGTTTGCCTACAATCTGCTATGGAAGGAAACCCTCTCAGTCATGCATTCTGATTCGGTTCAAGTTGCAGACTATATCTCTGCTACTCTGGGAGAAGACTTCATCCAAACAGGGTATGTATGTAGACTGTAGATTTTGCTTCATGCTACTCAAGATTTTCAGCATGATGCTTTAGCATCTCAATATTCTTATTTCACAGGCCCAGTCTTGTTTATTAGGCTGAACATATAATCTAAGATATAGATTTATTTGGATGATACAAATGAGGTCTTATCCAGCAGTAAGAGTTTAGACTTAAGAGTTTAGACTATGGACTTAGTTTGATGATACAAAGAAATGTTAGTCTTAGTTTAAATAAGAGTCGTGGCATGGAAATCAGGTCATAGTTTTGATGGTGGGTCAAGATTTTAGTTGGCAATACTGAGGTCTGATGGTAAAAATTTTAGTGGGCAATACTGAGTTGTGGGTGAAAGAAACTTTCAACCATAACTCAGTATAGATGCAAGGTCTTGTATTTAAAAATTTAGTTTCAGTTTTGTTATTGTCGTTGGGTGCTCATAGATCAAACTATTTGACTATCATAGATAATTAGATAGACATTATATTTGGTGGGTTGTGCGTTTTTGTCTAGCTTGGTTTTGGAGGAGTACTGCAAGCAGATGAATGAACTGGGACTGGTTCTGATGGAACTGCTGGGGCTCAGTCTGGGACTGCAAGCAAACAACATCAAGAACTTTTACAAAAATGGAAGTTGCATCCTTAGATTGAACTACTATCCTCCATGCAAAAGGCCTGATCTGGTTCTGGGCACTGGCCCCCACTGTGATCCCAACTCTCTGACCATTCTGCAACAAGACGATGTTTCAGGGCTGCAGGTTTTCCATGACAACCAGTGGCTCTCTGTCACGCCTCTTGCACAGGCTCTGGTGATCAACATTGGAGACACATTCATGGTAAAAACACAAAACCCAGAACCCAGTTCAGCATCTGAATCCTACTCAGATAGATTATGATTATGGTTTGAGGCTTGAACAGTGACTATTATTTGATATTAATCATGTTTTCAAAACTCAGTATATTAAACTGATATGTGGTTTGTTGCAGGCTTTATCCAACGGTGTTTACAAGAGTTGTCTGCACAGGGCAGTGGTGAACAGCAACACAGCGAGGAGATCTATCGCTTACTTCATGAACCCACCTCTTGACAAGGTTGTGATGCCACCAAGGGAGCTGCTGATCGGTAGCCAAGAGTGCAGAGAGTACCCTGATTTTACATGGTCACAGTTGCTAGAATTCACGCAGAAGCATTACAGAGCAGACATGGGCACTCTTTCGGCCTTCTCCAAGTGGCTGTCAGCCTCAGCCCACACCAACCCCTGCAAGCAGATATAACCGTATCACTTGGAAATCCATCCACGAATAAGTGGGCGTTCTGTCTCTGTCCTCTGTTTTGCAACGTGTCTTCTTCCAGTGTTTTCTCAGGTTTTCTCTTATAAAAAGCAATCTTGGTTTTGGACTTTTGGAATTTGGATATCGCTAAAATATATCTGTGATATTGGTGACTCCGTTACAGAAATTTTCAGGCGCATGTTTTGCTGTTTGCAAAATTTTTTGCAGTATATTTTCGCTTTCAACTTAGACACAGCCTTGAGTATTATAGCGCCGAAACAATAAGATGTTACCTTAGCGGTAAAGGCTTTGGTATGAAACCAAAGTTACGGGTTTCTATTCCATTAGGATTCCATTTGGCAACATTGGGTTATCGTCTTATCGATTAATTAAAAGGAATTGTGAAATTCTGAAACTGCTCTGCATATGTAGAAAGGTGCGTTTTAATGAACCTAAAATTCAGTTCCAAATTTGGTTCACATTAAAAGCATTAAGAGAAAACAGACTCTTTTATCGTAGCCAAGGCAGTTTACACTTCAATTGCATGTTAGGGTGCAATTTCTTTCTTTTTACTGTTTTCAAAAACATACTTTTTCAGGAAGGTATAAAGTTGATTCTTTTCCCAAATTGCAATTGCAATTATCGAGAAATGGAACTGCGTGCGACACTCCTTTTCCAAAGCAGATAATTGCAAGTTTAATAATGCAAGTGCAATTGTCGAGGAATGGGACTGCGTGCGACATTCCCTTTCCAAAGTGACATAATTGCAAGTTTAATACTGCACTGTGATGGATTTCAAGAAATGAATCTGCGCAGCATCAAATTTTTTCAACCGATATTGGCTATTTTAGAAGTTGCAATGTTGTTAGTGTACCATGGGTGTGCTGTTGGAAGGTTGTCAAATCGTCAGGTTGTCAAATCGTTTTAAGGTATGATGACTTAAGTTGCTTTTTGACAGGGTCATGTGATTTAGTGAATTAAGACCTTTTAGAAATTAGACTATAGTTTCTTCTTAAGGTAAAATGCTATCCGACTATTGCGTGCATCTCAAGCATAGGTTGGTATGATTAATTATCTTGTAAAGTTTGCTATAGTACTTGAATGATAAACCTTCATCTTCTAGCAATGGCATGTTGTGATCTTATCATGTTGGTGTTGAGGCCAACGTCACCCATGCTGGGCATGGGGCCATGATTAATAGTATCAATCTTCTCTAAACCCAACATGTCGTCAACTCTTGCTTTTTCTTTTTGGCCACGTTGTTGCCTTTGGTTGCTTCCTTTATGGTTATGGAAGGTTACCCTTAATAATATGTGAGGTATTATAACAAGTGAGGAAATGGATATCAATTCAAAATAAAAGAGGCAGCATGATGGGTAGTCACATCTGGTAAAAAATCTAAGCTATAATGACCATCAATAGCTTATACGGCTACTTGTGATGGTCACTATTGATAACTAATTCAAGAACAAGGTAAAACCACTGGTTATTTTGGACCATGGAAATTATGGATAGTTTTCTTGACATGTGCATTTTTTAATATTGTTGATTATATTATTAATACAGAGTAATGGTGTAGATGTGGATTATGATTGTGAAACCTTTCCTTCTGCTAAATACACTTGCAATTGGTTACACTTTTATCCTTCTTTGTTCGTGCTACGTTAATATATCTACCACTTTTGATTTTCTTACCATCTCTGATTGTCTTTCACCCACCAAAAGAATGACATAGGTTTAAATTGCATGAATGTGAGAAGCTCTAATTTTGATGAATCCATAGCAAATGCAAATAATCCCTGCAGGACAGAAATCTAAAAGCAAGGCCCATGATCCAAACTTCCAAAGCAATGGACACTGCATCTGGAACATGGGATGGCAACAGTTACGCAGTTACATTGGTGGTGGATGTTTCAGGATACCAAACGTCACTGACAAATGACAGTTTGAGGCTACAAGTGGTTTTAAAGATGCAGGTGGCAAGCATTCAATGGGATCTAGAGGGTGGCAGGGACGTTACCTATGGGAGTGAGAACTAGAGGATGGGTCTCTTTCTTCCTTTTTGGATCAGTCTCTCATGGAGAACTCTCAGCACCAGCCTAGCTACACACTAGTGAGAACACAGTAGTTGCTAAGCATTGCTAGTAGACATGTTAGAGTTGATGCAAACGACGGTCTCAGCAACGAGTGTTGAGACATGCAGTGGGGCCCTCAAAGGAAGATCAGTGGTTTCTCTCTCTATTTTTGGCTCAAATAGCACATCAACTATGCGTAAAACACACGCAGTGACACGTGATGGCATGCGGTCCTGCCAAATGGTGTGGGCATCATCAGGAGAAGGGCCTAGAGGAGCAACTTGGGTAGAGCCTTTTCTTTGATGCATAGTGGCTCTGACCATGCGCATTGGGCTCTCTAAGGCAACACACTACAACCAAAGATAGACATTAGCAATGAACGATGGTTTTCTGTTTTTCTCTTTACGTGTAAACAAAAACATGATAGAAATAGAGTTGACAGCAACGGTGGTGCAGACACATACACAATGGATCTCATCAACCAATAATGACACAATGGACCATAGTGAGCAAGAAGTGATGGTAGCCACATCAGCATGGCAGGTGACTTTTATGATTCTATTTTCTCTCTCCTATGCACATAGATGTGAAAACAAAAGGTGATGCATAGCAGTCATGTTTCTCCCTCTCAATCCACGTGACATATGTGGGATCCATCTTCCCTCTCCCTCCTCTAGCAATGACTATGAGTAGTGTTGTGAGAACGTCCACAATAAACCAACAGCAGTGAGACCAAGGAAAATTTGAATTTTTTTTATTACTTATTGTACTCTTGAATTGTAAAGACATTCAATTTAAATTACCAATTATTTTTGCTTGGTTTATTATTTTAAAAAACATTGCATAGACCTTTCCAATTAAGACTATTCGTAAGTTTCCGTACCCATACAAGAGGTGCCCTAGGTAGTAGTTTCCTAAAACGAGTTTTTCCCTAGGTGTTGATGTGTCCAGAATTTATGCATCAATAGTTGCTACACTGAATTTATATGTGTGATATGAAGAACATAGATGCCTTAATGATCCTAAGGTACAATAGCTAAGAAAGGTGAGGTATGAGCCAAAAGTCTTAAGGTGTTGATGGGTAAGAGCGATGAGGAAAGATACAAATTAGCCAAAAGTCATAAGGTATTGGCCTAGTACTAAAGACTCTTTGATGAATCATGGTTTGCCAGGTGCTAATATTGAACCCCTATTATCAGGTGCAAAATATCAGGTTTAATGAGTCTCGATATCGAACCCTTGAAATTGGGTACCTGATATTGCAGCTTGGCTAGGAATATCAGATACGCAATATCGTGGTTCCTGTGTGAGCCTATAAATACACAATTGGATGCACATGAGAGTAATAGGAAGTAGTATTAGAGTAGGATCTTTTTGTCAGTTTTTCCTCTCAACCCTTTCCCCAATGCATGCCCACAGTGTGATGATTGTAATTGTACAAAACCTTTATTTGAGTGTGACGTACTTGGACACGCACATGACCAACAATAAAGATCGAGATTACTTCATCATTGCAACATTCACTTAGTTTTAACTGTTATTTATTGCTTTCTTACTTTATATCTCTTTACCTTCCTCTCCTATCCCTATTATCAAACATGGAATGAGTACGACTTAATCACAAGCATTTAAGTGTGACTATTTAGTATCCTAGTAGTGTACCTAGGACATGCGCTTGGTAATCCCAGTAGTAGTACACGAAGTCCAAGATGTGTATGGATGATTAAGGGATGGATGCTCATCACACTTAGGCTAGCTTAGACTCTCTTCACCCTTTCCCTCTTAGTTAAAACAAAGTTACTTTCCATTGCCTCTAGGAGTAGCACTAGTCTAGATTCACATCATACACCTCACTCTGGACTAAACCATACGTGACAAAGCAAATACTAGTCTAGGTCGGAAGACAATGAACTATGATCAATGAGTAACTATCTAGATACCACAACTAGCTCATCTGCGGAGTTCGACTGGATCGTGTGTGAACGCTCGTATTCATATGGTTGAGTGTAAGGGTACCTTGCCACTCATCATTGGCACCGTTTGCCGGGGACTATGCTAGTTATTTAGATTAGTTATATCATACAAGATCGTTGTAACAAAGTATTCATGATATATCCTTTAGAAAAGAAATTAATTTTCAATTAAGTCACACACTATTCATAACAATGTCTCTTTCACAAGACTATGACAATGCAACAACTAGTAAGGCCATTCATTGGAGAACCAACAAATTATACAATGATGAAGACGAAGTTTGGAGTACTCAATCTGATGCAGGGGTCTCCTATGTACATCAACAAAGACAACATCATCCCAACTCACAAATTCGTAATCTACCTAGTGACGATGAACCCCTACTAGCCACTAAGAGCCTAACGCATATACAAGAGACTATTCAAATATCCCATAGGCATCGTAAGGAAAGCTGTCTACCCAAGCTTGATTTAAACAACTTTCCCAAATTTTCAAGAGGCTATGATTTAGATCTGCAACATCATTTACAAGTCTTCCATGATGCCTGTGTATGGAACAATATTGATAATGGGTGGCAAAAACTTAAGCTCTTTCCTTTGACACTCATTGGCCAAGCAAAAGCATGGTATAGGTCCTTAAGACCAAAATCAATCCAACGTTGACCAACAATGGTAGAACTGTTCAATGAAAGATACCAAACCTATGCAAGAGTGTCAGCCTTGAGGAGACAAATCCAAGAGTGGAAATAAGCACAACATGAACCCTTGAACATGGCCTTAGAAAGATACTATTCGTTGTTAAACAATTGTCCAGGCCATGGGTTCTTTGAGGAAAGCCTAATGTACCACATCATAGATGGGCTCGATAATGAAACAAGGGAAACCCTAGGGATGTATGCCTGAGGTCAAATCTACGAGCTATGAACCCACCAATTCCAAGAGCTTATTAAGTAGGTAGCAAAAGAAGGAGAAATGGTTAGATGGGAGAATGTTGAAAGCTCTCAATGGGACCAAAATCTCGAATTAGCAAAGGTCCATGATCATGAAGAGGAGAAATCAACTCATCTCAAGGAGGTGGAACCATCTTTGCTAGTACAATAATCACTAGATGAAATTGAGGCAAAGATCAATAAGATGACGAAATGGATACATGAAAAATGTGGAGAATATGCCAACA
>MNCI01031526.1:6567-18112 GCA_015680685.1 Gnetum montanum
TGCAACTGTGTGTAGCAACTCTAGTCCATCAAGAGGACATCCATGCAAATGTGCAGTTGGTGCACCACCAAATCACAAATTCAACAATGTCTGTACCCATTAGCCACTAATCAAGAAGGCATCCAGTGGCTGACCGTTGATTCTGATAGTGGCACCTTATGCATCGAACCCTCTGAGAGCCTTGTATGTACCTATATGGGGAGCATAGATGAGCTAGAATAGGTCCATCAGCAACTTTCCATCACTAATGATGTTACCAATTGGGGAAAGCTGCAAATTCTCAAAAACTTTAAACAGGAGCCCCTAGAACTAAAGCCCTTACCATTCAATTTGAAATATGCATTCTTCCAAAATGGTAAGCTAGTAATAATCAATGTCACTCTTACTCCTAACCAAAAAAAGAAGTTGCTAAGGATGGTGAACAAGTGGTTGACTGCCTTCACATGGTCATATCTTGAGTTAACGACAATTGATCCAAGGGTATGCCAACATCGAATCTATATCAACCCCTCCATGAAGCCATGATGATAGCAGTAATGATGGTTGAATCCCAATCCTAAACAGATTGTCAAGGATGAAATCAAGCAATTGCTAAAGGTGGGATTTACCTACCCCATTGAGAATAGTGAGTAGGTCAGCCCACTTGTTATTGTGCTTAAAAAAATTGGTAAATGGAGGGTTTGTATCGATTTTCGATTATTAAACATGGCAACCTTTAAGGATCAATTTCTGCTCCCATTTGTGGACCAAGTGTTGGATACCATTTTGGGGCATTATTACTATAGCTTCCTGGCTGGTTACAGTGGCTATAACATAATCCAGATTATGCCAGAGGACCAGGCCAAGACAACATTTATGAGTCCCTGGGTAACTTTTGCATATAGGAAGATGCCCTTTGGCCTGTGTAACGTGCCCGCAACCTTCTAGCGTCTTGTCCTTAGCATCTTCCAACAACAAATTGAAAATGGTGTAGAAGTTTATATAGATGACTTCTACATATATGAGGCAACATTCGAGTAAGCCTTGGACCACATTGAGTAGGTTTTGAAGCAATGTGTAGAAACTAACTTATAGCTCAATTGGCAAAAGAGCCACCTAATGGTCCAAGAAGGCATTATTTTGGGTCATCGAATTTCACAAGGAGGGATCAGAGTAGATCCTGAGAAAATAAGGGTTATCCAAGGAATCACTAGTTGGTTGGGAACTATAAGGGATATCTGGGCATTCCTTAGACATATTGGTTACTATTGGTGCTTCATTGAGAATTTTTGAAAGATCACCAAGATGTTGGTGGAACTGACCAAGAAAGATGCCCTAGTTGTCTAGACTAGGGAATGTGAATTTGCATTCCAAACATTGAAGCAAAATCTCATAGAAGCTCCAATTCTACAAGCCCCTAATTGGTCTAGACCATTTCACATCATGATAGATGCATCTAATTATGCATTGGGAGCCATGCTCACACAGTTGGATGACCAGAAGCATCCATATTACATCTACTGTGCAAGCCAGAATATTGTGGGTGCTCAGCTAAATTACATCACCATTGAAAAGGAGTTAATGATAGTGGTATTCTCCTTGGAAACGTTCTACCACTATGTTCTTGGATATAAGGTGTTTGTACATACAGGCCATAGTGCCATCCGATTCCTTATGAACAAACCAACGGTGAGCCCTTGTGTCATACGGTGGCTGGTGATCCTTCAAGAATTTGATCTTACTATGGTAAACAAAAAGGGAACTGAGAATGTGGTGGCCAATTACTTGTCTCAATTATGATGGAATAGAATGGAGGAGGAGAGTCCACTCTCTGACCAATTTCCAAATGAAGTCCTCTTTGTTGTAGCAATGAAAAAGGAGGCTCCCATGGAAGCAAATTGGTTTAATGACATCCTCACCTATCTTCTTATACAAGAGCTACCAAAGGAGTTGGATCATCGAAAGAAACAACGGTTCCTTCATAGAGCCAAGAACTTCATGGAAATTAATGGACACCTTTACAAGGTGTGTGCATATGGCTTGGTTCAATGGTGCATCCCTGATGTAGATCAACTACACATCCTCTAGGATGCTCATGAGGGCCCTTATGGGGGCCATTATGCAGGATGATGTATGGCCATTAAGATCTTGCTCATAGGATACTACTAGCCTACACTCTTCAGAGATGCTCAATGGTTCATTTGCTTCTATGATCAATGTCAAAGGAATGGTGTGATGATGATGATAATGGAGGGAGCTCAATAGTGGATTCAACCACTAGAACCCTTTGAAATTTGGAGCATCAACTTCATGGGCCCCATTGTGTCCATGTCAAATGAGAAGGCATACATCATTGTTACAATGGACTACTGCACCAAGTGGGTAGAGGTGGTAGCCATCACCGACTATTCCTCAACCATAGCCATGTGGTTTGTTCAATAGCAAATCATGAATAGGTTTGGGGTGCCACATGCACTCATTTCAGATAATGGCACTCACTTCACATGTGCTACTTTTCATAAACTCATGCAACATTTGGGAGTAGAACATAAACTAACAACACCCTATCATCCCTAAGCCAACAGGAAAGCTGAAGTCACAAACCATGAGATTACAAAAATCCTAACTAGGATGATTAGCAAATATAGCAGGGATTGGAGCACAAAACTTATCGATGTTCTCTAGGCCTACCGCTCAACCTGGAAACTTTCTATAGGCTACTCCCCTTACAAGTTGGTGTACAGAAAACTAGCAACGCTCCTGATTCAGGTAGAACTCCGAATAGTATCCACTGCAAGTGACTTAGGTCTTGACTTATCCCTATCACAACAAGAATGACTCATCAACTTAAATGTGCTAGATGAGAATCGATTAGTAGCCCTATCATCAAATGAGGTGCATAAGACATATAACAAATAATGTCATGACCTTAGCATTCAGAAGGTAACATTTCAACGTGGAGATAAGGTTCGCTATTGGAACCCCACACATGTGTTGCAATAGACCAGGTTTCAAATGCTATGGAAGGGCCTTTATATTGTTTCCAAGATCTTTCCATCTAGATCCCTACTCATACACAAACCTGAAGATCCAACAAAAACACAGTTGGTCAACATGCAACAATTAAAATCCTTTCATGAACTACACCAAACTAGTGTCGCTACCATTTCGTTGAATGGTTAACCATGTTCCATCTTTCGAATCTCCTCCTCCAAGCTTAGTCATGGGGGAGATCGCTACCCATACTAAAATAGTTTTCCTGGCCTCTCAGGTCTTTTCTTTATTTTTTGTTTTTTTGTTTTACACCATTGTCGTATGTTTGACATTTCTTATCTACTCTTTCTCTTTTTTATAGATATAGATATATTTCACCTTTAGATGTTCTGTTCTATTTTATGTTAGTTATTTCCCTCTATTTATTTTTGCTAATAAAGCTGTCTTATTGCCTTATTGCCATAAGATGCGATGGTGAGATGGTTGCACCCAACGGGGGCATGCTTATTATGCATTTTGGTTTTAGGAAGCTAAGTTATACTTTCATTTCATTTAATAGGAAATGAGTCCACATCATCCACCCATCCACACACTCTATGGTTTTCCTTGTTTTGGAAACATGTAATTCCTCTTTCATTCAAAACAAATTTAATTAATTTGTGGCTTGCATAGTTTCCCAACTTGAGAAGGATCCAACAGGTTGAACAAGATGTGATTTCAAGGGAATGAATAATTCTTTGTGCTTTTCTATTCCCTTGTATGCAAATGTGTTCTCATGGACTTCTTACCATTCCATATCCCTTCATATTAGGAAGCTAAATAACAATCCATCCTTGCATGGTGTGGTCCTCATCAAAAAAAATGAAAAAAAAATGATGATGATTCAAAGAACATCCCTTGGACAAAATCAATGTGCAAACATCTATGTCTTTGCATGGTGTGGTTTCTAGTAGAGAAAAAAAACAAAACATGGGAATTCAAAGCACATTCCTTAGACCAACTCTAAAGGGCTACAAGCACTAGTTATGGGACTTGTTTTGTCCCCTCTAACTCAAGCCCTTTCTCACTTCCTATATCTCATCCATTTTGAAATGGTGGTTGTTTTGTGATAGCACTTTCGTGTTCCAAGGGATGGACTAGTCTTAGAATGTTGATGCGAAGCACTAAACGTGGTTGGTTTTGGTCTAGATTAAGGATGGATCCTACCAGGTCACTTAATCATGAACTTCACAAGGGACTTCATGTGACCACAATTAGGAATTCCATTTCACATGTTTCATTCCCTTCCTCAATTACTCTCTGTTATTCACCTCCCTGTCAATTTTATGTTTTGATCATCTGTCTTGGTTTTCTAGAACTTGTAAATCCTTTGGCTAGTTCTTGTGGGTGTGAGTATTAACTTCTAATGGCCATTAATTAACTATGGCACTTGTGAACTCCTATGTTGATGATGTGTAAGGGCACACAAGGCTAAAGTCTACTATGGGGAGGACTCACTTGCACATCCTTTGGTCCCCACTGTTAATCTCCTACAACTTTGATATAGTTGGTTGACCTTTTCTATATGACCCATCGCGAAGGTCTTCATTGCCTAAGCTCCATATTATGATGTTCTCCTAGATTTGACTCTTCTGTTGCACTTGACACTCTTTCCGCTTCATCTCATGATGTCCTTAGGTCTCTAAGCCCTCTAATGACTCCAATTTTATGCTACAATTCACAAATTTGGGTCTTTCCTTCCTCTGTGAATGGTGGTTAATGTAGCTAAATAATCATGTTGATGTAGCCCCGTATACGCAACCACCCATGTTTACATGACCCCATCGACGCATGGCCCAAACCACTGTATATACGTGCGTCATGCCTTAGCCTCTTACCCATTTGTTCATAACGCTAGGGGAGTTTTTCTAGTTTTCCATGTCCACTCTCCTTCTTGTGCATATCACCTTCCTATTGCTTGTCCACATTTACCCATTCCTTCACACTTTTACTATCGAAGGTATGCTCTACGTCATGGGGGTCGATGATTCGATACCTAGGGACACGATGGCTAACCCAAGACTTAATGCACCCAAGACTTAATGACTCCTAGGGTTAATCAAAACTTAACGCACCCTAGGGTAATCCAAATACCTAGGGTTAGGGTGGATTGATGAATTTGCTTACATACACCACCTTAGATCAAATGAAATGCATGTGTCATTGTCATAGCCAGGCCATCATGAGAAGGTATCTTATTATTATTTTGGAGCAAAATGCACACATTTTAATTGGTGGTTATGCTATGATTGTAGATGGCACCAAAACCAAGATGTCCAAGGGAGGAAGGACCATCACAACCTTGAGAGAAGCGACCTAGAATTGGACGGGGACAAGGCACGTGACCTCAGGAGCATGTAGAGGGCTCATATGTAACTGGCCCTCTCCACAATGAACCTGATGTGGAATCTGTTCATCAGATTCCCGAAGAAGAGGTCCCCATAAAATAATCATGCAAGGATGAGACTCCAGCAAGAGTGCCACAGCTTAAGGTCACCTTGACCGGGTCCTGCCTTGACGCTATCAAGCCGAACGAGCTGCAACGAATGGTCCTTCAAGAATTAAAATTTTGACAGTTCCTAGAAAGTATGCTAGAGGAAGTCAGAACTCAACTGCAAAATTATCCCATGTGGCCAATCATCACATCTAGTGGTGAGTGGTACTTGGGGGAAACCTATCTCTTTTGAACAAAACAATAGCTGGGGTTGCGAGTAAGAATCAAAGGTATCCATGTGTCTTACTTTGCAGAGGCAATCATGCAAGCCCTTGGGTTACCTAAGATTAGGGCTGATGTTGTAGAAATTTCAAAACAAGCAGACCCCGAAGTGAAAGTAGAGTGGACCAAGCGATGTTATGGGGTGGACTACAAATATTTTGGCACATTGACCACTACAGAACAATTCTACTCCAAAATTGCATCTTACCACTTAAATCCAACGGTAAGACCCAACAAAATCACTACCTTCTCTACTTGTGCATGTGACACTTTAAGCAAAAAAATTCCCATCAAACTTTCACAATTACTCTTCCTAGAGATTGGGAAACGATTCATGAAAAATGAACATGGAAGATGAGCTTTGCCCTTTCCTTGTGTGATCAAAAAACTATGCAAATGGGCAGGGATAACCTAATAAGCCAATGACAAACTCCATAATGCTCCAATTTCCTTATGGTGTGAGATGATGAAAGATAAAAAACTCGTCACAATAAGAACAGAGGAAGAGCAGCCACCACCGCCACCATCCACACAAGTAACAGGGTTAGACTCATGCATGATCGCAAAGCACATATGCAAGATCCAATAGTCACTCCTCCACCAACAGGAGCAATAGGTGGAAACTAGTAGTGGTGGAGACCCTTCGATATACCACCCTACCTTGAGCCATCTAGGGCAAGTGGCTTAATCAGTGAGCCTATTGGAGAGGGCAAGGCTGATGCTTTCGACAATGTGAACATAGGTGCCCATGAGAATAGACCCTAGTGGCCGAGAAGTAATGGTGTCACTGAACTAATAATTATTGTTAGAAATTTTAGGTAATGCTGCTACTTTCTTGGTGCACTTGGAGAAGGGTGAAGGCGTAATTGTCTTGGTAGTGCAGCATCAAGAATAGGAAGTCGTGGTAGATGTGGTTGCCGATATGATCGCTGTGGCTCTCAATGCACTTGTAGCACCTATACCAGATGTACATGGGCTTAGAGATGTGTAGATGTCTACAGGTGCTCAGAGTGGTAGAATCAATGCAACACAACATGAGGAGTTATTGGACCGACTGGTGAGAACCTGGCAATCGCTTCCAGATGTCTTTGACCTTCTGGACAACATCACTGCAATCGAATTAGAGCTACTCTCAACAAAGGAAAAATGCCTCATCTTAGAGGGGCAACTGGAAGTAGCTCAGGTGGACAATCAATGCTTAGCTACGGAGGTTGTCCAACTAAGGTCCCAACTTGTCAATCTAGCGATAAGTAACCGTAAAGTCACCACAGATGAAGCTCTTTAACAACTTGAAATTAAGCTCCAACAAGTCAAGTACAAGTGGGAGTTAGCGATCTTCAATAAGTCCTTAGTGGAAGGCCGTTCTTATTATCTAAATAGGGAGTTGACAAAGCTTTGTCCAGAAAATTTGGATTGACTATTGAAGTTCATCGCTTGCATAATGTTGGTCTTGAAAATCAACAAATGAAGGATTTTATCTGCCAACAGCAGGATGAGCTGGCTAGGGTAAATACCAATGTAAAGATATTGGTTACTAATAATCATAATTTGTCAATGGAGGAAGTCTAAGCCTTGCGATAGAAAACAACCATTGAGATCGCTGCTTGGAACAATGAGGTCCTCAAGTTTGAATGAGTGAAAAATCACTATAGGAACCAAGTGGGGTTGCAAAAAGAAATTAATGAAAAGGAAATCCAAGTCACAAAGGCTAAGATGAATCAAGCCCTCCAATAGATCAAGGAAGGAGGCAAGGTATGGCAAGCCATCTTTGATGGATTAAACACTTACAACCAAGCTAAGATTCATCTCAAGGATCTGCAGATTGAAGAAGTGATATAATACATAGAACTAGCCAACCTTTATTATGCAAACCTAGCCATGCTTACATCTGGGAGGCTGTGGTCAGACCTTGTGAAGCAAGTGGCCACCTCGTATTTGTTATATGAGGGTGAGTTCAAAGCGCATAAGGAGACAAAGTAAAAGCTACAAATAACAAATGCAAAACTCAAAGTTCTTTGCACTTGCTTTGATGGGATATGTACTATTGTGGAGAACTTGGCTTGACGAATGGATGACCACTAGCGGCTGCAAGCATCAATCCGAGCATTCAACATTGAAAAAAAATAGTTTGTGGCCTAGTTCATCAATTTAAAGGAGCTCTTCCCTATGCTTCCATGTCCTTAGAATGTTCTTGTTCTGGCACACATTGGCAAAGCTGCTTGGACTATGAACAACCCAATAAGTAAAGAAGATAAACTGAGGGCTTTGTTGGAGGCTTTCCAATTGCCTCCAAAAGTTGCAACAGCCGCAGAACAACCACAACCACCACCTTAACCACCACATGCACCTGAAGCTAGTGAGGGCCCGTTAGAACCATTGTCACCAAGCACTGTATGACCTTCCTTAGCAGCTTTGGCAGGGTTGTGCATCCATTGTTGTTAAGGTGTTCAATTTTGTTATCCACAAACACCACAGTTTTGTAATTCCTTCCATACACTTGGGCACTTGGTGTATTATTAGTGTTAGGAGGTATCTTAAGATGTTTTGCTATGTGTATCGCTAATCACCTCATACCTTCCAAATTGTAAGAAACTTGAGGATGAGTTTTCACTCAGTCGTGTGGGTATGATGAAGCATCTAGTCACTGCATTGACTCGGCCACGTCGATGAAGCCTTGTTAACATAGTCACATTGACGTGACCCCTTCGATGCATCTTTTCAAGCATTGATGTGGCCTCATCAACACAAAGTCTATTTTCTACTATAAAGATGCATGCACCCATTGCATTTATGGCACCTTTTATTCAAGTTGTATGGAAGCTCTTNAATTTGAACTAGATCACTTAAGCATTAATATTTTAATACTTTAATAGTTTTTATGCTTCTGTTATTGCTTTATAGTCATAGTATGTTTTAGTAGCCCATGAGAACACATAAGCACGACCACCTCAAACATATGTTCGACACTTGGCAACCCAATGATGCTTAACGTCTAGCAACCCAGTAGTGATTAGGACATGCTTGGGATCTGCATGGAGGATGGGGACCACTGCTTATGCTAGAAGTAGTCAAGCAATAGAGTAGTAAAACCTTCAATTATCTAGCCCTTTTTACTCCCTATATTAGAAGAATTAAATATTAAGAATAAAAGAAAACACATAAAAATCACATGCCTCAATCTGACTTAACCATCGTTCTAGAATGTCACAAGTGAGGTTGAGAGGACAATGACCATTCTAACTAGGATTTTGATGACTAGAATACTGTGTGTAAGTGCTCTCAGTCTTTGAAATGCAACTAGATCATGCATGAACACTTGTGATTTGTATGGTTGGGTGTAGGGGTACCTCACCACACATCACTATTCATACCATTGTATTTCTCAATATTTTACCAATTACAAATATTAGAATGAGGAAGGAATATTTAGTTCCATTTGAAGAACTGATAAGTAAGTATTATAGGGGATAAGTGTGATCATTGTAACATATGATCCAGTTTCCTAAAGAAGAATTAAAGATCCAAATTATGTCATACCGAGCTTAGTTTAGTTTCTTAAAGAAAAAGAGAATGACAATCAGAAGGTTATGATGGAATAAGAAAAGAAAGACTTATGAAGAAGTAGTCCATAAGCAGATAAATCTAAGATAAGAGTAGTTTAATGAAGCACGAAAAAGTTTATGAAGTTAGATGTGACTTAATAAAGTACAATAGACAAAAAGAAGCTAGGTTGGAGAAGACTTAGCAAAGCACAAAGCATTAGGCTATAATAATAAGTCTAATGTAAGCATTTGTAACTTAATTTTAAGTTAAGAATAATAAGTTTGAGGATAGAATTCATAACAATAATGGTTCCAAGTGGTGGTTAGATAAAATAAGGTCGATTATACAAAGAAGTAAGAATGCAATAAAGATGTTAAGTTGGTGATATGAAGATTGTATATTACAAAGAACATTGATCCTAATAATTAGAGTTTTCTAAGAGCATAAAATCACATCTACCTATGAGATGGTATCTGTTGTGGTCAATCTCGCCCATGCTATCACATGGGGCCATGATTAACAAAACTATCCTATAAAATCATATACCATTTCAACAAGCAATGTTAACATGTGAGAAGGTGGACCGACATGTAGGAAGGTGAATTAATGTGTGGGAAGGTGAACCAACATGCAGGAAGGTGAACTGATGTGTGAGAAGGTGGATTAACTTACAGGGAGGTGAAACATCACTAGCAAGCAGCTATAAAGTAGAGGATTGCAGAAAAAGGATTGATCAGTCTCCCAGTGGAGGGGAGCAAGGGCCTCCTTAACAAAGTGGGCTCTTTTCTTGAATAGCTACATCTCTCTCCATTGAGGTTCATGCAGATAGGCAAGGGGGCCTACAGGGTCTAAGAAACTAGTGGACACTAGTTTTTTTCTCTCTCTTCTTCTATTTTTCTTGCGATGACCACAGTGAAGCTGAATCACGTAAATAGCCAGAATGACAGGTGGGTTCTACATTCTTGGTTCTTTATTCTTGGCAATGGACCGATGATAGTCAGTAGTAGCAAAGCTACATGGATGATGGTCAATAATCTCAATAGGAAACTAAGTGGTGGTGGTTTTCTTTTTCCTTTTTGTAGTAGACCTATGATGGTGGCAGACATAATATTGGAGACAACAATGTATCTACCAACCATGTGATAGTAGGATTTAGTAGCTTCTTCTCTCTCTCTCTCTCTCTCTCTCTCTGTTGTGGTGTTGCAGTAGTCGACAATAGTAATTGTAGGCATGGATTCTACAATTTCGTTGTATTTTTGGTAGGCAGTACATCCACGACAAGGTTCTTCAAACAAGAAAAAATATTACTCTCTTGTGTCAGTGATGGGCCGTGTTCTATCTATGCATTAGAGACACATCAACTGGCCTCTTCATCTAGCCTCTTCTCTCTCCCTCCCTCATTCAACGGCTATAGGTAGTGTTGGCTATGGCAGCATTCGCAATGGACAAGCAGCAATAGCCAAGAATCAAGGAAATTTTATTTTGGTTACCTTTTGTAATCTTGAATTCGAGACACTTATTCTAATTAAAATTTTAATTTTTTTTACTATTTTCAAAAGGCCATGTGGCCCTCTCCAGCTGAGACTATTCTTAGGTTTTCGTACCCATATGGGAGGCACCCTAGGCGATAGACTCCTCAAACAAGGTTTTTTCCCCAGGTGTTGGTGTGTCCAAATTTTAGGCATCAATAGTATCATATCAAGATTGGAATCATAAATAAGTGGATGTGTTTTTATCAAAAGAAGTTAATAATTAATGAAGGATTAAAAAATGATAGAAAGATAACAACATAGTGGTTGCTATAGTAACAAAAGAAGTTATGAAGAGACATGTTACTTCATATTGTCTTGAAAAAGCTAAAATAACAAGGGTAGAATGATTACAAAGATGAGGTAAGAATAAGAAGTTGGGAAAATAAGTAGATGCATCTTAATTTGCAAAAAATAAAAGTTCATAAATTGATCGTGTGAAGATGAAAATCATACAAGAACAACTTAGAATGCTAAAACAAATGATGGAGAGTCTTCTTCAAATAGTTAAGTTCTAAGACAAGGCAAATTGAGGGCTACAATACTTATCCTTTGCAGGAACATCGTATAGAATATATAACCTATGTGTTATTATGAATTAAGGAAAAGGTTGACGCTATTTAGAGATACATGGCACAAGAATGTG
Organism: Gnetum montanum; assembly: GCA_015680685.1. Taxonomy (NCBI): domain Eukaryota; kingdom Viridiplantae; phylum Streptophyta; class Gnetopsida; order Gnetales; family Gnetaceae; genus Gnetum; species Gnetum montanum. The sequence goes on from MNCI01031526.1 coordinate 18,014, forward strand.
ATAAGGATAAATGTGATAGAAGTAAGGCTTGTAATATCAATGGAAGATATGCCTAAAATAAATCTCATTATCAATTCACACAATCAAGAAATAATTGTA
>MNCI01031542.1:8400-21901 GCA_015680685.1 Gnetum montanum
CATTTGATTGTATTGTTGCATCGAGCACCAATTGGCCCTATTCTATCATTCTTTACAAGTAATCCTGCAAAGCACGACAGTTGTTTGTACTATTACCAGACATCTAATGGTTATAGTATTGTTCTAGCTTGAAGTGTTGTCAAAAACTAGAGGCTCGTTTGGTGCCATTGAGGTGGGGTTCATCAGTAGTTCATAATACTTATCATGTTTTTGATGGGAAATTTTTGATACATGTTTGTATTAAATATTTTTGGCTTTTAGGAGTTGATATAGTATTTTAAAGGGTTCCATCAATAGTAATGTATACTTTGAGCGATCCTTGCACTCAAAGTTAAGCCTTGGGATGGCCTTTGCCAATGTAGGTGAGTTGGTAGCTTTGTAAGCTGGGGCCTTGGGCTACTTAGCTATTGAGCCTTAGTTGGTTTCTTTTGCGCTTGTGGCCACTATTACCATTGTTGCATTTTTCTTGCACCCTTATTAGTTTCTATAAGCCATGTAGGTTGGGTTATTACTAGCTTGGGCTACCTGTTCTTTGCCTTTTGTTTGGGAAAAGGCTTGGCTGAGAAACTTTGGGGGTAGGTAATATAGTTTGAACATGATGAAGTTGTTTACTGCACCCTTGAAGATGGCTAGTAGGTGTGTCTCTACTAGGGGTTTATGCATTTCACTCAATTCAGCATTCCAACATTGGAGGAATTTTGGCATAGGCTTTAGGGGCCCCTGCTGGACCTACAAGAGCTAGTTGAGGGTTGCTTTAGGCTTTAGGTTGTACCTAAAGTATGTCACAAACTAGCTCATGAGATCCTGCAAAGAAGAAATTAAGGCCTTGGGTAGCGCACGATCCTAATCTAAGGCCTTACCAGTGAGTGACATGGGGAACACACACATGATGACATGTGGCCAGACTTAAAGGAGTAGACACTTGGATTGAAATGCTACCAAGTATGTGTTCGGATCCCCTTCATTGTTGTACTTGGTGAGTTGTAGTAGTTGGACCCCAGTTGGGAGAGTTAGAGGTGGTACTATAGGACTTATGGTAACATCTTGGTAGAAGTCCACCACCTTGACAATCTTAGCGGAGGTAGCTTTGAGTTGGTTGATCTCCTCCATCAAGCTCTAGATTAGCTAGAATACCTAATCCAAGCTTGGGGATATGCCATCTAGTTGCATTGGTCAGGCTTTTGTTGGTTGCATAGCATAGGGTCAAATTGCTGATTTTGGAGTTTATCAATTTAACATCATAGTGGATGGCCATTTCTATTTTATCATAGTAGATGGGGGTTTAGTTGATGTGTTGGCTGAGGATGAATGTGATGATCGAGGTGGGCCACACATGAGTGGGTTGGATGGATGCCATGGACACTAATGGGACAAGTGAGACGTAGGATTCTTAAGTCATCTAGGGTTGGGAGGTTGCCCTTCTGTGAGCATAGGATTGGAGAAATGTAATGGTTGCTTGTAAGGAAGGTTGAATTGGCAAGGTTGCCATCTTGGAGGGGACAAGTAGACCAATCTAAGGAGGGGCCATGCTAGGGAGCAATTGTTGGAAGATAGTGTAGAGGGGGCTCTTGCATTTAGAGTAGGCCTCAAACTCATCTTCTTCCTCCTATGAGGCTTCCCCTTAGGTTGTTCCTACATCATGCTTGTTTGCACAAATGAGTTAGGACAATAGCTAATGGTAGGAATCCATGAGTGGGATTATACTGAATAAGGTAGTGTTGTATTCTTGTTTGTCTTGATGGACTCATTCATAGTTCTGTTTTGCCTCCAAATCAAGGTAATCCACTAGTAATCCTACTTGGATTTTGGCACAAATAAAATTGTATTGTTCATGGCTAAGTTCAGCATGCTTTGGGTGGATCATGGTGTCAAATGTGTTAGAAACCAATGTGGGATGCTGATCTAGATTCATGTTCACAGATCAGGTTGTGAGAGTTGCTGTTTGTAGAAAATGGCTAACTCTGAAAACTAGAGAAAAGTGACTAAGTCTACCGATAGCAAAAAAATGGCTAAGTATGGAAATTGCAAAAAAAATAAAAATTGACTAAGTGTAAAACTATAGAAAATTGACTAAGTATGAAACTACAAAAATTTGGCTAAGTATGAAAATGCAGAAAAAATACTAAATATGAAAATGCATAAAAAATTCTAATTGTGGTAGTTTCTTAAAATGGCTAACTCTGGTGCTATGCTCACTACACTGGAGCTTGCTACGCTCTCTAGAGCATCCATAGTTTAACACAATGGATATAGTTGGCCTTTCATCCTATGGGGTTCCAGGGGAACTGATAACTAGTAATGAAGGTGTAGAAAGCAATGGGACTATCCTTGAACATAGAAGGAATGGGAGGCCCTCCTTCTAGCATAAAAAATTGTAACAACTGAAACATTGGTGGTTGAAATCACCAAAGGTTCAATAGATGCATAGTCTTAACCCCACCTTCACATGATGTCCTTGCTAGAAATAGAGGTAGAGCATCCTAAATGGTCTTTTCAATCAAATAGGGACTTTGCCAGTTACAAATGGGATGATGGGTGCAACCTGGGGGTGGCATGGTTAGTTGAAATGCAAATGCAAATAACATAAAATGGTGCTAAGTGTTAAAGTGGTGTTTCATAGTGCTGAGTGTAAAGTATAGCCATGGAATGGGGGAAAGCATAGCTAAGGGTTTCAATTGAAGTGAGAGTGTCAACCCATAGAGACTATCACCTAAGTGTAGTACAATGTGATGATGCATGAAGAAATTATGAAAAGATGCAAGAAAAATGCAATAAAATGCTAGAAATAAGAGAGAGAAATGGAACAATGCCTGAAATGGAAGTTTAGTTAATTCCAAAAGGGTTTCAAAATGTACACAGTGTACAAAAGGCATAGTGGGAGTGAAATCATAGTCTTGGTGATGTCAGGCTATGAGGTTTGATGCTCGCTATGATGAACTATGCCTACTAGGTTGGCCACTGTGGTGTACTATGTGGTGCTCTGTAGGGTTGCAATAGCACAACGATGTAATGTGCAATGCAACTATGCCTCTCTACTGGTGTGGTGTGCTTTGGATCTTGTTCACCCATAGAGCTAAGTGCCAAGATGCCAAAATGACAAATGCCAAATGAAAGTGAGAACTGCTTAACTAGTGAAAAATGGAAGCCAACCCCTTAAAACATTGGGGCATAGGGGTATTTATAGGGGTAGGGTTAGCCCATGATGTTGATCAAGTGTCACATGGTAATGCAGTAGGTGGGACCATGAGAAAAATTTAGAAATTTTCTAGGTCTAGGAACTATGCTTATCCCATGTTACATGAGAGACACAAGATGTTGGCCACTACACTTGTCTCATGTTACATGCAAGACATGGGATGCTGGCTAGGGATAGGGTGTAGCATGGACACTTAGAAGAATTTAGTGAAGACTATAATTCTTATTCTTGTTATGTTAGCTATGCTCTAGAGCATAGTAGGATGGGTGGCCTTAGGAGTTAGAAACTTTGCCAAAATGTCTTTTCCATGTTGGTCTAGCTTGATAGCTTCTTACCTAACACTTAGGCCAAAATTGAGCACTAAAAAGTATGCTACATTGGCTACGCTAGCTACATGTGGTAGTGTAGCAAGGCATAGTAATCCAAAAGATAGAAAATTTTCCAAACTATTTCATTTATCCCAAGCAACCCTAATTTCTAGCTTGGCACTTGGGAAAATTGGCCATGGAACTATGTGCTACGCTAGCTATGTTGGGGAGTGTAGCAGGCAAAGTGACAGCATAGCAAGACACTTAGAAAAATTTTCATGAAACTACTTTCGATACTTAGAAAATTTTACAAAATAGGTCTTGATGCATGTTACATTGGCTCTACTGGGGAGCATAGAACCATCACTTAGAAAAAATTTGCCAAGTTTTAAGACTTAGAAAAATTTGTCATAGAAGTGTTGAATCTTGAAATTGGTGGTGTTTCAATCTTAGGAAAAAATAAGATGTTTTCCAAGATCATTGGCTAGCTATTGCATGAGTTCCAAGATGGATTTGAAAATATGATAGCTATAAGAAGGCATCATATGCATTGGGAAATATACAAGCTTGTGTACAATAATTGTCTAATCATTTATCTATTATTGTAATCATTGTTGCTCTTCATTATATCATCATTTTTTCATTGTAAAGTGTGTTTTATCTCAAAGTACAAGGATTAGCAAACTAAGTTGCATTTATCTCTTATAATTGTTGTTCTTCCTTGTTGTTCTATAGGGCTAATGTGCTTCTTACAAGAAGGCATCTTGATTGAGCTTGTTGGAATCCTACAGGGTTGAGTGGTTGGTGTTATGGCAAAACACTCTTAAGGAGAACTCAAGATTGTAAAGGTTGTGGAAGCCTAGAAACCACATTCTAAGCCTAAAGGGAACTTGTAGGATTGATTGGTTGGTGTTGTGGCACAACACTCTAAAGCAAGACTTGAAGATTATACACGGTGTGGATCCTTCACATCAAAATTTGGAAGGAACAAATTCTAGAGGTGTGCTTGCGAACTACTCTATGAGTGTGGACTAATCAAGTTGGGGAACCATGTTAAAATTGTTGTATTCTTATGTCGAAGAATTAAAAATTAAGGAACTTATTGATCCCTCCTTTCTATGTTCAATGGTTCACAAGTGGTATTAGGACAAGGTTATATTTCTCTCTATATCAATATTCAAGAGTGAATATGAAAGGGATACTCAACGTTGGATACATCAGGAGAAAGAGCCTAATGTACATCATCAGCTAATGTGCTCAATTCATTTGTGACATCTATTATCAAGGTAAGAATCTTGTTTCCTTCCTTAAACTTAAAAAGATAGAAAACGATGCTTGTAAAATTGACAATTCATGTGATTATCAAAATGATGCTTCCTTTAAAGATAGGTATCAAATATTTTTCCACAACATTCTTTGTTTCCAAAATCTTTGCATTGAAACAAAAGATTCTTTACATGATAATAAAATAAAAATCAAAGTTCTTAATGATGAATGTTGTTATCTCAAAAAAGAAAACTCAACCTTAGGGCTAAGATTCAAAAACTAACAAAAGTATTTGAGTAGGTGAATAAGAGCTCTATGAAGAAATCCAAAAATCCAAAATAGCATCTATTCATGTTTGGAAAATCTCCTAAACCAAAATACTTGAAATGCTTCTTTTGTAGTAAATACAACCATATTCAATCTTTTTGATATCTTAGAATTCATCACCACTCTTGTTCTTTACAAAACTAGCCTAGATAGCAATCCATGCAGGTTTGGAGAGAAAAAGAATGAAAGACTAAAAAGAATTTGATGGCTCAAGTTTCTTTCTCCAATGACAATGCTAGTACATGGTATATTGATAGTGGATGTTCAAAGTACATGACTAGTGACAAATCCTACATCACCCATTTCACACAACAAATTGTGATACAGTCACTTTTGGAGATGACATGGAAGCACCTATAACATGTATTGTTACCATAGGAGGCATAAGTAAGGGATTACCAACTGTAAACAAAGTGTTTTTTGTTGATGGATTAAAAAATAATCTCTTGAGTGTAAGTCAACTTTGGGATTTAAATTTTAATGTTACCTTTTCAAAAGAAAGTTATAGAATATAAGATTTGTCTACAAGAAATGTTGTGATTGAAGGATCTAGAAAAGGAAATATATATACCACTATTTTTGGAAGTTATCCTAGCCTTGAATCCAAGTTTTTAGTAAGTTATGTAGATGATACACATCTTTGGCATAAGAAGCTTGGCCACATAAATAAGGAAATTCTCTAGACCTTGGTATCTATAGAAATGGTCTGTGGTCTCCCTAAGATTAAGGATTTCAACCTAAATAAATGTGAAGCCTATAAAAAAGTAAAATAAATGAGGGTAAGATTTGGTAAGAAAAATTGTATTTCTACTACTCGTCCCTTAGATCTACTTGATATGGATGTGGTTGATCCCATTTAAACTTTCAACTTAGGTTAGAAAAGGTATTTTTTAACCATTTTTTATGATTATTCTTGCTTTACTTGGGTTTCCTTTTTGTATGACAAAGATGAGATGCTTGATCATTTTTTTAGAATTAGCAATCAAATCTAGAAAGAAAAAGATATGGTATTAAGGTTATCAAAAGTGGCAATGGAGGCGAGTTCAAAAATGCAAAATTTAAACATTTTTATCAAATGAATGACATTTGACATCAGTTCACTACTGCAAGAACTCCTCAACAAAATGATGTACCTAATCAAAAGAATAGAATCTTAAATGAGATGGGGAGAATGATATTAAATGATCGAATCCTTCTTCGTCACTTCCAGGCCAAAGCCATCAACAATGTCAGTTATGTGTCCAATAGAGTTTTGGTAAGAATATTCACTTCTATAACTCCTTATGAATTATGGATTGTAGAAAACCTTCAGTAGCTTAGTTTCATGTTTTTGGTTCAAAATGCTATATTCTAAATGATAAAGATAACTTAAGAAAGTTTGATGTAAAAATTGATGAAGGAATTTTCTTAGGATATTCTCTAAATAATAGGGCATACCTAGTGTTTAAAAAGGAAAAAATATAGTGGAGGAATCCATAAATGTCAAAATAAATGATTATGACATTACTTGTCATCAACTTCATGTTGAAGCTATTTCCATTTAAAAATTATCTAATCCATCTTTAGTACAAGATGATAAATATTTTGAATCTAGTAGTGATCATGAAGAGGAAGAAAATGATAATGATCAAGAGATATCCCCCACTCTACCAAAAATGCTGAGACTTAGTAACAATCACCCTCTTAACGATGTAATTGGGGAATTTTAAGATGGTTTTTATACTAGAAATCAAATCAAAGAAATGTGTGCCTTTTTCTGCATATCTCTCCCATCTTGGATCCAAAACCTTTAAGGAAGAAACAAAAGAAGAAGGATGGATTTTTGCTATGCAAGATGAACTTATTCAATTTTCTAAAAATTATGTATGGGAACTAACACCTAGGCCCACTAATAAACCTATTATTGGGACAAAATGGGTCTTTAGGAACAAGACTGATTATAATAAAAGCATCATTAAAAAGAAGGCTAGATTGGTTACCAAAGGATACAACCAATAAGAAGGAATAGATTTTGATGAAGCTTTTTCTTCTATTGCTTCACTAGAATTTATTATACTTCTTTTGCCTATGCTAGTTGATGAGCCACGATATTGCATCCACGATATCATGGCCTTCCATGCAATATCATGTATGCGATATTGTAGCTTGCCTCGTTGCCTATAAATAAGAGGCGAGTGCACTTGGTTTGCATAGTTAGTCTTAGTCCCTTATCCAAACTGTTGCCTTTTCTCCCTCTTAGAGTTAGAATTATTTTTGCGTGCTCGCAGTAGGAGTCATAAAGTGAATGGATCTTTATTCGAGCATTGTCTACCTTAGCATACCTTGTGTATGGCAATAAAGATGAACTTTGTGATAAACCTTGCAACATTCAGAATAGAGTAATTAATGTTAATTACTATTACTTAATTCTTTTCTTAGTTAATTAATGATTCACTCTCACCCTACAACTCTCCTAAGTAAGCACACATAGTACGATCACTTCGAGCATGCATGTAACACTTAGTAACTCAGTAACGATTAGCGTTTGGTAATCCTAGTAGTGTTGCACTGGTTTAGGATGTGTACGACAAGTGAGAATAGATACTAGTGTTAGGATTAGTTAGAGCCTAGTTAATAAGTAGTTGAATTAAATTACTTACTTAGTTATCTCTATCCTCCCTTATTAGTAGTAGGACATAAAGACACATAAAAAGTATAAAAATCATGTCTCACGTTTACTTAATCATACAATTGTGACATACAAGTATGCTTGGGAAGATAACGATTGATCAACTGATTCTTGTTCCACAAAGGCGCATAAGCACTTAGTCCTTGGAATTTGATTGAATCATGTGTGGATGCTCATATTTTGTATGGTTGAGCATAGGGATACCTCACCGCTCATCAGCGGTGCTATTGCTAGGGACTTTGTTGTTTGTGCACTAACCAAAACATAGGAAATATTTCACATCATTGGAACAAACCCTTGGGATTAGTTAAAGAAAAATAATAATACATTACATACTAAATAGATAACCATGTATCCTTCTTCATATGAAAGTGTTTCACTGCCTAGGTCTGATACAGGAAACCACCGGAGGCATAGTACACATGATAATCTACCAGTTCCTCAACAGTTTCATGTGGTATATGTTCATCCTAATGAATATGTACCAAAATTTACCTTTATCCTCCACCAAGATGAATAAATACATTGGAGAGATTTAGAAGGTAACATAGTGTTACCTCATGATCACTCTGTCCCGAGCATGCTTCTTTGTGATTTCACACAAATTGGTATGCAACACTTATAGGCAGAGTACATTGTGCATGATCATGACTCGAGAGAATATTAACCCATGGAGGCATAGTGTCAAAGGGACTTACAACAGGAGAGAAATCATGAATCCATGAAGAGAAAGTTGTTGTAGAAATTCCTACATATCCTAAGTGAAAATGAGGTTGGTGAACCTGCTTCAGGAAGTTTCCCACATAATGGTGTTCCTCCTGTTGACTTCGGTCAATGGGTTGTGTACTAGAATCTTTACTCAAATATCCATAATCCAGATTCTAGTATTGATAGACACAAAGGATCTAAAAAAGGAACACAAACACATGACAAAGATGGACATTTTGATCATAACCATGATCAGGGCCATGGCCACTGAAGAGAAGAAAGTAGGCATTGACATGGTGATGGTCCTCCTTCTTCTTCACCTTCATTATCTCCTTCACCCTCTCCTTTAGGATCTGGATGTAGTCACAAAGAAAAAGACCATGAGGATAAGGGTAAGAAAAATAGGTGTCATAGATAAAATAGTCAAGAAAGGGGATAAGGGCACTCTAGAAAAACACATTGTGAAAGCAGGGAGAGCAGGGAACAACATAGGCATCATAGATGCCATAGATGGGACGATCACGATGAACTCCTACTCGCTACTCGAAGTATGCTAGACATAATTGACGTTGTTAGAATCATAACAAGGAACAAAAAGATAGTAGGATCAAGAGATTAGACATGAACAACATCCCACGATTTACAGGGGTACAACACTAATCCTCAAAATCATCTACAAGCATTTCATGATGCAAGTGCCTTACAAAAAATAGAAAACAAATGGAAAAAATTAAAATTATTCCCATGGACACTAGTCAAAGAAGAGAAGAGCTGGTACTAGTCCTTAGAATTGGAATCCATTTGCAGGTGGAGTACCATGTTAGAATTGTTCAACAATAAGTACCAAACATACTCCTGAGTGTCCAACTTGTGAAAGCAAATCCAATGCTAGAAACAAGAAGGACATGAACCCTTGGATGCTACCATGGGTTGATATTATGCATTGTTACATCATTATCCTAGCCATTGGTATTTGCAGAGGGATCAACTACACCATCTCGTAGATGGGCTTAGGCATGAAATGCAAAGAACCCTTGGGACGTATGCCCAAGGGAGGCTATCTAAACTTAGGATCCATCAAGTTCAAAGATTATTAGAGCAAGCTGGTAAAGAAGAAGTTGAGCTAAGGAAAATAGAGTGTAGAGGAATATAATAGAGATCCATCCCTCCAAAATAGGAAAGTAACATTTTGTGAGGATGAAGAAGAGTCACCACTTGAAGACATGGTGAATAAGAAAGCCTTGCCTATCCAAAAATTAGCATTAAATGTATTGTTAAAGGTAGAACTAATGTGGGATTCCCTAGATGATAGATTTCAAATCATTCTTAAAATAGTAGAAGAGTCTAGAGAGTAAGGTAGTGATCGTGAAAAAAGAAAAAAGAGAGGAACTCAACATGCATGTAACAAGGGTAACGACAGACTTGTCATCATTGATGAGGTTGTGGATTTGGATACAGATAATGATAGTGGATGCGAGATATAGCAATATGACCATCCTAAGGGATGTTGCCCTATAATCTCACATCTATAGGAGTCTGGGTTGTATGCACTCAACCCATGATTAAACAAAAGGCAAAAACCCCAAAGGTTATCTTATTCTCAAGGTAACTCAAGATAGTTCCACCAACCCTTAACGTATTATCCAAGTGGGACTCCACCATAATCGATCGAGTAGTATCAACAATGGCAGTACCCACAATCATGGAAAATGCCATCACCATGACAACAATATCCTAACCGACAACCTAACTTGTATGGATATTACATGCAGCAACCAGTCTCTCCATGTGACTCTACTAGTCACGTTACTTCTCAACCTCACTACCAAGCTCATGAGTATTATAGGAACCCTTCTCCTAGGGATGATGTTCCACAAACATATCATCCTTCTCATCCAGTTGCACCTCTTCCACATTTAACTCCATTACCACCTGCTCTAGCTATGTAGGGTGAACTTCCTACCTAGTTGCAACAATGTAATGCCATAAGGGTTGTTAACCCTTAACCTATGTTTGGTTTTGACAACCACATAAAGAAAAGACCTTTCTTTAGAACCAATAGTTGAACTAAGCCCTTGCGACCACAAGTGGCTGATTCTTCAACAACCTCACTATCACTTAAAGCTTCAGAGCTCCCTTTAACATAAAAATCATACTCAACACATACGGTCATGTTAACTCATGCCATCACCAATTGGATAAAAGTTGGCCATCTTCCTAGGAAATTATCTAATCTTTGAAATCTTCTAATATATCTACAAATCGCTAGAAATGAGCTATGGAAAGCTCTTTTGGATTCAGGTTCTAGTATCAACTTGATTTCTCAAGAAATGTACAAGGCCTGAAACCTACCTCTACTAAAAAAGAGTAACATTCATTTAGAGTTGGTTGATCAGTTCATCATTATCCCATTGGGACTAGTGGAAGAAATTTTCACCACTGGTTGTGGGTGGTTGTATTTGGCTGACTTCCTAGTGATTTAAGTAAACAACAATAAGGGGGACTTCCCAATCATAATGGAAAGAACATGGCTAAGCACAATTGACGCATGCCTAGGAATCTATTATCTTTCCTTGGAAATATCAAAGAAAAATACATTTGAAAAGATCAAGAAGAAGAAAGCTCCATGCATTCCATATAGTGACTCAGGGTGTAATTGCATGTAGAAGTCATGTTCGTGCAACATTTAACATTGCCTGCATGCAATTAGTATGCACAAGTGACTGATATACAATGATGCCTATATGTAGTAGCCACAAGATAGGAAGGCACTCAGTGGCTAATAGCTGATCAAGAGAGTAGTTCAACTATATGCATGGAACCAATTGAGGGTTTGACTTGCACTTACATCGATAGCATAGACACATTATAGCGAGTCCACCGCCAACTTCCAAGTCTTGACCTTGAGAATATCAACTGGGGGAAGTTGAAAAATCCTTGATAAGTTTAAGCAAGATCCCCTTGAGCTAAAACCATTGCCCACCAGTATGGAATACATGTTTCTTAAAAATGGAAAACTAGTAATTATTGACATGAAGCTTGCTCCTCAACAAGAAGAAAGACTACTGAAAGTGATAAATAAATGGTTGAAATCCTTCACTTGGTTATATCCCGAATTGATTGGAATAGATCCCAAGATATGACAACATAGAATTTACACCAACCCCTCCATGAAGCCTCGAAGACAGCCATAGAGGTGATTAAACCCAAAATTGAAGTAAGTAGTTAAGGAAGAAATTGAACAATTTCTAAAAGCTGGGTTCATCTATCTAATTGATGATAGTGAATGGGTTAGCCCCTTAGTTATAGTGCCCAAAAAGGGAGGAAAATGAAGGGTGTGCATAGATTTTAGGATATTAAATATGGAAACATTCAAAGACCACTTTCTGTTTCCATTCATTGACCAAGTCTTAGACACCATCGTAGGGCATCACTACTATAGTTTTTAGGATGGGTACAATGGGTACAACCAAATACAAATAGTCCCAGAAGACCAAGCTAAGACTACATTCACCAATCCTTGAGGAACATTTGTATACAAATAGATGTCATTTGCCTTGTGCAATGCCCCTACAACATTTGAATGATTAGTTCTAAGCATACTCTAGCAGTAGATAGGAAAAAATGTGGAGGTCTTCAAGGATGACTTCTCCACCTACGGAGAAAACTTTGATCAAGCCTTAGATTGGTTAGAGCAAGTATGAAAATGATGTGTAGAAATTACTTTAAGGCTGAATTGGTAGAAAAGCCATTTAATGGTCCAAGAAGGCATAGTATTAGGGTATAAGATCTCACAAATGGGGATAGAGGTAGACCCTGAAAAGATCAAAGTTATCTAAGGAATTACCCATGAACTAGCAACTATAAAAGATATCTAGTCATTCCTTGGACACATTGGCTAGTAAAAAAGGTTTATTAAGAACTTTTCAAAGGTTGCAAAACCAATGGTTAAACTAATGAAAAAGGAAATACCTTTTGAATGGACCAAGGAATGTAAACTAGCTTTTTAAACCTTAAAATAGAAGCTTCTAGAAACACCCATTCTACAAGCTCCTGATTGGTCTAAACCATTCCACATAATGACTGATGCATCTAACTATGCTTTAGTAGCCATACATACACAGTTAGATGACCGAAAACATCCTTATTACATCCACTATGCAAGTACAAGTATTGCTGGTGCACAACTCAATTACACTACAATAGAGAAAGAATTAATGGCTGTAGTGTTTGCACTAGCAAAATTTAGGCACTATGTCTTAGGATATAAGGTATTTGTACACATGGATCATAGTGTAATAAGGTTCCTAATGAATGAACCAATGGTAAACCCTCACATCATATGATGGCTTATAATCTTACAAGATTCCGATCTTACGATGATCGATTGTAAAGGCACCGAGAACGTAGTTGTTAATCATTTATTTTGGTTGTGATGAGATAGCAAAGAGGATGAGTATCCAATTTTTGATCATTTCTCAAATGAACTCTTTTCAGGTGTAGCCATGGAGACAAACTGGTATAGTAGCATTCTCACCTATCTCCTTACACAACAAACACCATAAGGGTTTGATGCTAAAAAGAAACAATAGTTTCTTCATTGAGCCAAGTATTTTATGGAAATAAATGGGCAACTTTATAAAGTATGTCTTGATGGCTTGATCTAATGGTGTGTTCCCAATGAAGATCAACTGCAAGTTCTCCAAGATGCTCATGAGGGTCCTTGTGGGGGTCATTACACTAGGAGATGAATGTCCATTAAGATGTTGCTTGTAGGATATTATTGGCCTACCTTGTTTTCGGACACCCATCATTTCATCCAATCTTGTGAGCACTACCAACATGATGGCGGGATGACTGTTAGAATGGAGGATCTACAACAATGGATCTAACCTTTAAAACCCTTCAACATTTGGGGAATTGATTTTATAGGGCTGATTACCCCAATGTCCAATGGAAAATATTATATTATTGTTACCATTTATTACCTTACAAAATGGGCAGAAGCAGCTACTGTTAAGGATTGTA
>MNCI01031544.1:689-26352 GCA_015680685.1 Gnetum montanum
GTTGAAACAAGACATACAACGCATGATAGATGGAGATGAAGTAGTATTCAATGAGACAAACCTGATAATGCCTCAAAACCAATCCATGGGGATCTACAAGGATCCTCTCAATACCAAAACCAACGATGCCCCATATGTGATTAATACTATCCATATGGAAAACAGACGAGACGTTTCGCGAAGACCTTTTGTGATTCATAGGCCTTCAGAAAACACACCTACCCCAACATCTCCTCAAACCCCTTTTACCACACGCACGTCCCCCACACCATCAAAACCATTCATCATCCGCGTACCTCCTTCGGTTGCCACCACAACAAACATACCGTCTAAAAAATGACCCATTCCCTTTGTGGTCTGGGTGCCAAAACACCCTGGCATACAACCCACCTCTACTTCTCGACGACCTTTGCAAGAACGTCTTACTGATAGACTAATAAGAGAGCGCTTAGAAATAGAAAAAAGAGAGCGCATGGAGAGAAAAAACCATGGACACGAATTAGGACTACCAAAGCCTACACCGCTAAGCACCATTCCCATGAGTTCGTCCATTAATGAGCCTAGTACAAGTCACCAAAACAAGGATGAAGTCACAAGTCATATCCCGAACCCAGCATTCTTAGCTACTAACATAAAAACCCCTCCACGAGAAATACGAATGCTAGGTCAAATGGACCAAATCTCTATGGATAAGAATGTTCCAAATGGTAAAGACCTAGCAAATGTTTCCATAGACATTGATCAAGGAAGCAGAAAACTGGTATTGGTCCTTAGAACTGGAATCCATTCGTCGATGGAGTACCATTTTGGAGCAATTCAATGATAAGTATCAAACATACTCCTGAGTGTCCAACCTACGTAAGCAAATCCAAGGATGGAAACAAGGAGGACATGAACCCTTGGATGCTACCATTAGCTAATATTTTTCATTATTATATCGTTGCCCTAGCCATGGTTACTCACAAAAGGAACAACTATGCCATCTCGTACATGGGCTCAGGTACGAAACGCGAAGAACCCTTGGGACTTATGCCCAAGGAAGGCTATCTGAGCTTAGAGCCCATCAAATACAAAGATTGTTGGAGCGAGTTTCCAAGGAAGAAGATGAGTTGAGAAAAAGAGAAAGTGTGGAGTACAACAAAGATCCTTCCCTCCGAAAGAAGGAAGTTAAATTTTGCGAAGACGAAGAAGAGTCATCACTTGAAGAGATGTTGAATAGAAAGACTTTGCCCATTTAAAAATTTGCAACAGAAGTATTGGCAAAGGTGGATCAAATGTGGAACTCCCTAGATGAAAAATTTCAAATTGTCCTAAAAATAGTAGAGTCTAGAGAACAAAGTAGTGATTGAGAGAGAAGAAAAAATAAAGAAGCTAAGTATGCACGTAACAAGGGTAAGAGCAAGGTTTCCATCATTGAAGAGGTTGTGGATTCAGACACAGACAATGATGGTGGATGTGAGATTTGCCAGTATGACCATCCTAAGGGATGTTGCCCAATAGTGTCACAACTACAAGAGTTTGGGGTGTATGCAATAAATCCACGATTAAATAGATGATAAAAACCTAGAAGGTTACCTTATCCTAAAGGTAATCCAAGGAAATTCCAACAACCCTTGACATATTATTCGAGTGGAGCTCCACCATAATCTAATGAATAATATCAATAGTGGCAACATCCATAATCATGGGGAAAGCCATTACCATGTCAATAGTACTCTTGTTGTAAACCTAGCCCATACGGGTATTACGTTTAGCAGCTGATCTTTCCATGTGACTCTACTAGTCATGTTGCTCTTCAACCTCACTACTAGACCCCCAAGTACTATAGAACTTCTTCTTCTTCTAGGGGTGATGCTCCACATACGTGCTACCCTTCTCATTTGTTTGCATCTCTTCCACCCTCAGCTCTATTACCACCTACTCCAACTATGTAGGGTGAGCTTCCTGCCTAGCTGCAACAACGTAACACTATAAGGGTTGTCAATCTTCAACCTACTATTGGTTTAGACAACCGATCAAAGAAAAGACCTTTCTTTAGAACCAATAGTCCAAGCAAGTCCTTACAACCACAAGCGGCTAATTATCCGAATGCCTCATCATCATTTGAAGCTTTGAAGCTTTCTTCAAACCAAAAACCACACTCAACGCACACTGTCATGTTAACTCACACCATCACTGATTGGATTAAAGTTGGTCATTTTGCTAGGAAATTCTCTAATCCTAGAAGTCCTCTTATTTGTTTGCAAATTGCTAGAAACAAGCCTTGTAAAGCTCTTTTGGATTCAGGTTCTAGTGTTAATTTGATCTCCTAAGAAATGTATAAAGCCTAGAACCTACCTTCGCTAAAGAAGAGTGACATTCATTTAGAGTTGGTTGACCAGTCCATCACTGTTCCATTGGGACTAGTGGAGGACATTGTCACCACTATTTGTGGGTGGTTGTATCTAGCCGATTTCCTAGTGATCCAAGTCAACAACTGCAAGGGGAGCTTCCCAATCATAATGGGAAGAGCATGGCTAAGTATGATTGATGCATGCCTAGGAATACGTGATATTTCCTTAGAGATATCAAAAGAAAATGTGTTTGAGAAGATCGAGAAGAAAAACGTTCCATGTATCGCATACAGTGACATAGGGTGCAATTGCATGCAGAAGTCCTAGTTTGTACAATGCTCAACATTGCCTACATGCAACAAGTATGCACAAGTATCTGACATACAAAGATGCATGTATGCAGCAACCACAAGACAAGAAGGCATGTAGTGGCTGATAGTTGACCTAGAGAGCAATTCAAGTTTATGCATGGGACCAATTGAGAGCTTAAATTGTGCCTATATCAATAGCATAGATGCATTAGAGTAATTCCATCACCAACTTCCAAGTACTGATACCGAAGATATCAATTAGGGAAAGTTGGAAATCCCTGATGAGTTTAAGCAAGAGCCCCTACAATTAAAATCGTTGCCCACCAGTATGGAGTATGCATTTCTCAAGAAAGAAAAATTGGTAATCATTAATGTTAAGCTCACTCCTCAACAAAAAGAAAGACTGCCGAAGATGGTAAAAAAATGGTCAAAAGTCTTTGCTTGATCATATTCCAAATTAATCGGAATAGATCCTAGGATATGCCAACATAGAATTTACACTGATCCCTTTATGATGGCTCGATGACAACTGCAAAGACAACTGAACCAAAAGCTTAAGTAAGTAGTTAAGGAAGAAATTGAACAACTTCTGCAGGTTGGGTTCATCTACCCCATTGCTAATAGTGAATGGATTAGTTCATTAGTCATTGTGCCTAAAAAAGGTGGTAAATGGAGGGTGTGTATAGACTTTAGGCTATTAAACATGGCAACATTTAAAGATAATTTTCCATTGCTATTTGTTGACCAAGTCTTAGATACCATTACATGACATTATTATTATAGTTTTCTGGATGGTTACGGTGGGTACAATCAAATTCAAATAGCACTAGAAGAACAAGCCAAAACTACATTCACGAGTCCTTGGGGGATATTTGCATACAAGTAGATGCTTTTTGGCTTGTGCAATAATCCAACAACATTTCAATGTTTGGTTCTCAATATATCTTAGTAGCAAATAGGGATTGGTGTTGAGGTTTTTATGGATGATTTCTCCACCTACAGAGTGGACTTTGAACAAGCATTGGACCAATTAGAGTAAGTGCTGAAACGATGTGTTGAAACCAACCTAAGGCTCAATTGGTAGAAATGCCACTTAATGGTCCAAGAGGGCATTATATTAGGGCATAAAATTTCACAAACAAGGATAGTGGTAGATCCTGAAAAGATTAAAATCATCCAAGGAATCACTCGTCAACCTAAAACTGTAAAAGAAGTCCAATCATTCCTTGGACATACTGACTATTATAGACGTTTTATCGAGAAATTTTCAAGGATTGCAAAACCGTTGGTAGAATTAACGAAAAAGGATATACCCTTTGAATGGACCAAGGAATGTGAGTTAGCTTTCCAAACCTTGAAGTAGAAGCTCATAGAAGCACCCATTCTACAAGCTCCCGACTGGTCCAAACTATTCCATATAATGACTAATGTGTCCAATTTTGTTTTAGAAGTCATACTTACATAGTTAGATAACCAAAAATGTCCCTATTACATTCATTGTGCAAGTTAAATCATTGCTGGTGCACAACTCAACTATACCACAATAGAAAAAGAGTTAATGGCCATGGTGTTTGCACTAGAGAAATTTAGGCACTATGTATTAGGCTATAAGGTATTTGTACACACAAATCATAGTGTGATTCAGTTCCTTATGAATAAACCAACAGTTAGCCCTCGCATCATATGATGGCTTGTGATCTTGCAAGAGTTTAATCTCACGATGGCAGATCATAAAGGCACCAAGAATGTTGTTACCAATCATTTATCTCAGTTGCGATGGGACAACAAAGAGGACAAATACCCAATTTCTAATTGCTTCCCTGATGAACTTCTCTTTGTAGGTGTAATAAATAATCAATCACCCATAGATACAAATTGGTATAGTAGCATTCTTACTTATCTTCTCACACAAGAAACACCACAGGGGTTGGACGTTAGAAAGAAACAATAGTTTCTCCATCGAGTCAAACATTTCATTAAAATCAATGAACACCTTTACAAGATGTGTTCAGATGGCTTGGTCCGATGGTGTGTTCCTGACGCAAATCAATTACGAGTTCTCCAAGATGCTCATGAGGGCCCTTGTGGGGATCATTACGTTGGGAGATGAATAACCATTAAAATCTTACTTGCAGGATATTATTGACCTACATTATTTCGGGACACTCATCATTTTTTCCAATCTTGTGAGTGCTACCAACACGATGGGGAAATGACTGCTAGAATGGAGGATCCACAACAATGGATTCAACCCTTAGAACCCTTCAACATATGGGGTATTAATTTTATGGGGCCTATTACACCAATGTCCAATGGAAAAGCATACATTGTTGTTGTTGTTGATTATTTTACAATATGGGCAAAAGCAGCCGCTGTTATTGACTGTACATCATCTACCACTGCACGATTTGTTTAACAACAAATCATAAATAGGTTTGGCATGCCTCGTGCACTTATTTCTGATAATGGTACACATTTTATAGGTGCAAGTTTTTGGAAGTTGATGAAACGCTTAGGAGTTGAGCATAAATTGACTACACCATATCATCCTCAAGCGAATGGTTAAGCCAAAGTCGCCAATAGGGAAATCAAAAAAATTTTGACACGAACCATTAGCAAATATAGGTAAGACTGGAGCGCTAAACTGAACGGTCCTCTTTGGGCCTACGGCTGCACATGGAAACTTCCTATAGGCTATTCTCACTATGAGTTAGTGTACGGTAAACTTCCAACACTTCCTATCCAAGCTGAGCTCCGTACACTATCTACAACATGTGACCTTAACCTTGACCTCAGTCTAGCATAGAAAGAATGGTTAATGAATCTTAAATTGCTAGATGAAAATCGATTATCCGCCCTGTCATCCAATGAATTGCACAAGGCCTTCAATAAACAATGTCATGACCTAAGAATTAGAAAAGTCAAATACCAACTAGGAGATAGAGTTCTTTATTGGAATCCCGCACATGTGTCACAATGAACTAAATTTCAAACGTTGTGGGAAGGACCTTATATCATTCATAAAACTTTTTCTTCAGGGGCCATGATGATCTATAAACCTAAAATCCCAGATAAGAAATTATTCTTCAACATCCAGCAAACCAAACCTTTCCATGAGCCCAAAACTACTAGTACTAACACTACCCCTATTGATAGACAACTCTACTCATTATTTTAGATCTCCTCCTTCTAACTTAGTCATGGGGGAGATGGCCACCAATGCTAATTATTCTAAGCCCTTAGTTTTTTTTGTCTTTTTTTTTTGTTTTAAAATTTTTTCATTTTTACTTGTTTTTGTTTTACACCATTGTTAACATTTTTACTATTTCTTTCTCTATTACCTTTTGTTTGATTTATTCTCACTCGTTACATAATAAGTGCTTATGATGGTGTGTTGCACTATAATGATGTTGATTACTAATGTTTGGTTTTTACTTTTGACTTTTAATGTTGATGCTAAGATATGGTTTCTTTTGATAAAATAGGTAATGAGTCCATGTCATCCATTCATCCATTTAACTCTATGGTCTCCCTTTATTTTGGAAATGTACTATCCCTTTTTCTAATCAAACCTATTAATGAATTTTTGGTTTGGTATTCTTCAAGCCAAGGAAAGATTTAAATGGATTGAAAAGGGTGTGAGTTTAAGGGGATTCAATGCATTTGTGCTAGCTATTCTCTTGGGGTACTTGGATGTTGTTCATAGGTTTTCTGCCATTCCACTGTTGACTAATTCAGAAAGTTGAATGAATCAAATAAGTCTTTGCATGGTGTGGTTTCCGTTTAAAAAAACTAGTGGCAATTCAAAGCACACTCCTTAGACATAATAAAGGAACATGGGCTACAAGCATTGGTTATGGCACTAGAAAGACATGTTACCCATGCTTGAAGGTTCCCTCTAACAAAGGCTTTTTCTCACTTCCTGCTTCTCTATTCTTCTCTTTTTGGGATGACGGTTACTCTGTGGAAGCATTCTCGTTGCTTCAGGAGGATGGGTTGGTCAACTGTGTTGATGCAAGGTCACTGGATGTGGTTAGTTTTAATCTGGATTTGAACTAAATTTTATTAAGTCACCTTAATCACATAATATATAAAGGACTTTACACAACCTTGATTTTGGGATTCCCTTCCATTCTCTCTTCTCTTTCGGTATTACTTCCCGTATTCTACCTCATTGTCAGTTTTATGATTAGTCTATATCTTGGTCGATGCATTATTATTTTTTGGTAAATTCTTGTGAATGAATTCTTAATTATTGTTTCCATATGTCATTCCTAGAGCCTATAGAATCTTTGGTTTGTGGGCATGAGCCTACTTTGGGAAGGACCCACTGGCACTCCTTTTTAGTGAAATTGTTAAGTTCTTTTCCTTAAACATATCTCGTAATCAACTATTTCTCATTTCACCCCATCCATGATATCCATTTTTTTTCTCTTCCATTCTATGCATTTTTATTGGCTTCACCATTGTTATTTCTCTTATCTTCCTTTTTCTTTTGTTTTCCATCCTATTTCTACCGGAGGTTTACTCTTAGTTGTGGGGGCCTGTTGCAAATTTTTCCATTCCATTACTTATCTCACCCCTACACCTTGGGTAGTTATTAGTTACAAACCTCTACCCCAGTATCTGCCATACCCACAACCTAGCCAATGTGCTTCATATCGAGGCAAGGTATCAACTGCATTATATCTTATATATCCTTGCTAATTCATGATTGTGTTGCGTGTGCAGATGGCGATCACATGAACAATGGACTAGGATAGGAGGGAGCACTCAGGATGGACTAGAGCAAGAGCATTTATGCAAGGAACAAGCTTAGTCATGTGGCCATGGACGAACAATGTTGTGTACATTTTTGACATCGGCAGCAACACGCCTCAGTTTCTTTTTTTTCTCTCTCTCTTCAAGCTATCAAATGAGGGTCTGGATATCATCTATGTATAGTGTTAACTACAATGGTTATGAACACCAATGCTATAATATGTTTGTTGATCTATTCACCAGGCAGTTTGAGTTTGTCATTTCATGTCACTGTCAGTTGCCGTTCAGTCAATAATCCCATGCCTTCCCTATATTTTGTAAGGAACTCAAGGACAAGTTTTCATTTTGTCATGGGGGTATGATGAGTTACCAAATAAGCAACCTGATATTAGACCCCCAATATCAGATATGTGATATTGGATCAACCAAGCAACATCAGATTCCTGACATTGGACACATGATGTCGGAGTCTATCTCGTTGTTTATAAATAAGAGACAAGGGGGCTTGGTTTGACATAGTATTTTTTAGTCCTTTAGCTAAACTCTTCCAGTTTTTCTCTTCTAGAGTTAGAATTATTTCTAAGTGGCTGTAGTAGGAGTCATAGAGTGAATGGATCTTTATTTGAGCATTATGTACCTGAGCACACCTTGTATCCGGAAATAAAGACGAACTTTGTGATAAACCTTGCAACATTCAGAATAGCTTAACTATTGCATTTAATGTTATTTATTGTTATTTGATTCTCTTATTAGTTAATTAATGTTATTTCTATAAGAACTATTAATTATCAACGAATTAGCTCACTCAGCACAACCACTTCAAGCATACATGGAACACTTGGTAACCCAGTAATGACTAGTGTTTGGTAATCCCAGTAGTGTTACACTGGTTTAGGATGTGTTCGGAGAGTGGGAATGGATGCTAGTGTTAGGATTCAATCAAAATTAGAGTTATAAAAACCCATTAGTTAACTAAATCTTTTCATTTCACACACTTAGGAGACCAAGATACAAAATATAAAAAACATAAAAAAAATCATATACCTCAAGTTTACTTAACCATACAATTGTTCCTTACAAGTAAGCTTGGGAAGATAATGACTGCATAATTCATCCTTATTCTATGTAGGTGCATAAGCACTTAATCCTCGGAGTTTGACCAGATCGTGTGTAAATGCTCGTATTCGTATGGTTGGGTGTAGGGGTACCTTGCTGCTCATCAACTAGTGTACATCATAACATTTAACGTTGCATGTTATTTTCAAAACATCATCTATACTTGACATTTTACAAAGAATATTTTCTATGTTAGACATAAATGATGCATAAAGCTAACATAAAAATGTCATGGCTTTGCAAGCCTTAATCATTTCCAGTAGCTTCCTCCTTCTTTTATTCATCAATTTGCATGGGAGTAGGTTTAGCCACTAGTTTCTAAATCCTCTCCTTAATATTTGTACAACCAAAATAACATAGGTAGTTAGTTACACTTTGTCATTTTATAACATAAAATAAACTGACTCTTCAAATCTTGGATAGTTGTATGCAATGTGTCAAATTTTGAGCTTGGGATCTTTAATAGAATTATGGCTCATTCTCCTTTATAAACCTTCAGCTTGTGCATAGAGATATCATCATCCTCTTGTTCTTCCACAGGCTCCTCTTGAGGGCCTCTTTGTTGCTCTTCTAGTGTGGTAATCATAACATTGTTGGGAAAATTTTCAAAAATTCTTCTAATTTTTCCTATTTAATAAACATATTATTTTTAGATTAACATACAAGCCCTTATTTTCATTTAGTAGCTTGCAATATTCTTTCTTATACCACCACTTATTGGTCTAGTGTTTCCTACCCCAACTCTTCCATGTTGCCATAGAATTCCTCAAGATAGTCATGGAATGTGTCATGGCTAGTGTTGATTTCTTGAGCTCTATTAATGATTTTTTAAATTTCATGGAATTATGTTTCTCTCTCCAATACACATGGGGGTTGATAGCCGTGGTGCAATCCAACACCCAACCATACAAGTCACAAGTGTTTCATGCATGACTAGATCGTAATTCATGGATAAGGCAATGTGATTATGATAGTAATTGGTTTGAGTCTATGACTGTTGTCTTCCCACATGGAGCTAGTGAAGTTTATGTGTATGGTTTAGTTCACAATGAGGTGTCTGATAACTAATGTTGGTAGGCCACTAGTACTCCTAATGAACATGGTGAAATGGAAATAATTTCTAACTCTAAGTAAAATAGTAAACAAATATATTCTATCCTAAGGTAATAAGTATTTGATCCTAATCTTTCATACGCACCCTGGGCTTCGTGTAACTACTACTTAGATTACCAAGTACTTTTCCTTTAGGTGAACTAAGCAATAGCACTACTGGGTTACCAAGTAATTATACTTAAGTGCTTGAGATCAATCGTACTCATTCTACTTAACAATAGTAATGGTAAAATGCATGGAAAAGTAAACATTAACTAAGAAAATAGTAAATAGTAGTCTAGGTGAAAATGGTAAACATTATTCTAAGTAGTAAACTAGGAGGATGTTGTCATAGTATAAATAGCTTAATCTTTATTGTCGATCACACTTTTGCCCAAGTACAAGATGCTTGAATAAAGACTTCGTACACTACATCACACTACACTTTAGGCATTCACACTTCTAAGTAAATAGAACTAAAATCATGAAAATGAGCTACAAGAGCTATGCTACTATGTAATCAAATTGCAGATTCGTACACCTAAGTGCTATATTTATAGGCTGGCATGCATCCCACGATATCGCATATATGACAACGTAGCTAGTG
Organism: Gnetum montanum; assembly: GCA_015680685.1. NCBI lineage: Eukaryota > Viridiplantae > Streptophyta > Gnetopsida > Gnetales > Gnetaceae > Gnetum > Gnetum montanum. The sequence goes on from MNCI01031544.1 coordinate 10,910, forward strand.
TGATGATATTGTAGTCCTTGAAAAACTTGACATTATCATACCCCCATGACTGACTGAAAACTCATCCTTGAGTTAAAATAAAATGAGGATAGAATTCCTTACAAAATTGGAAGGTATATTTACATGACTAAATTAACTATATACATGACACTTTATGCCATAGTGGTATTTTTACAAAAATGACATAAGACATGATAAGATAACTTTGACATAAAAAAATTGGATGAAGCTTGATGTAGCCTATTTAGTGCCTAGTGGTGATGGCTCCTCCATCGGTTGCTTTCCCTTATCATTAGGCTTTTGAACTTTGTATCGGTTGAGTAGCGTTTGAAGCTTCTCCTCCTCCATTATTGGGTCATGTATCATCCATTCTTGTTGTGTAATGTGTGATGGACCTAGTACATCCCATGGACATGGCAATTATGAAAACATTGATTGGCTTTGATATACCATACCACAAAATGTCTCCTCTCTTCTTTAAATTCTTTGGTCTTTACTCATAGTTCATGGTAATCTGACAATCTTCTGACCAAGTTTGCTGCAACATTTTTTTGCCCTTGGTAGCCAGCCTTTACTACTTCTTATTCAGACTTTGCCACCTGAAGTTTTTGTAGAGCATCTTTCCTATTTGCAAACTCTTTTTCATACAATGCGTACATGGCTACTACTTGTTGTTCAAGTTCATTTCTTAGCCTACCTATTATTAACATGGCCAAGTTAGCATAACAAAGGTTAGCTAATCCCATTTATTCTTTTAGATCTTCTATCTATAGGTCTTTGTTTTTTACTTATGCTTAGTGGATGTGAGCATAATTATCTAATATGGATTGCCAATCTAGATTTTATGCTAATATGACATTAATTCAGGCCTTAGCCATATGGATCTCCTTCTTATTGATTTTCTTATACATTCCCACTTGGTCACGAAAGTGTTCTTTGAGCCTTTCAAGCTTCTTAGCTTCATTCTACCATGCACTGATTTCAATAGCTAACTTCTATCTAATTGCATGTACCTCCTCCATTGAGAGGATTTGGTTTTCTCTTATGAAGCGGCTCATGTCTTGGATAACCCTCATTAATTGTTCTCTCAATTGATGGATGCTTTATTCTAGATTATTTTTCTACTTCTTAATGTTAATTAACCTAGTGTTGTCTGTAGTAAGCTGTGTGTTTTCTTCTTGTGTTGTTGTGATTGGCTTGGCAAGTGCATATACATGTGCTTCTACTACTGAGGCATTTCACACTACTTTCTCCTTCTTATTTTCCATTTGCTTATTTTTCTCTATCAGGTGGTTGATGTGCTTTGTTCTGAATTGTTCAATTTGGTTAGGCATAATGAATTGAATCAAGTCTTTGCATTTATCCTTTAGGGTCATGAGCTCTTCTTATAATCTAAGGATTTTAGCTTTTGCATGCTTTACCTTGGTCTCTACCATGACCGGCTTATCATTTGTTGCTATAAGTTCTAACTACACTGTAGTGACATCAGTTGGAATGTCAAAAATAGCGGTCATCACTTGTTTACTCTATAGCAACCAGTCTAGCACATCCTCATGATCAATAGGAGTCATTGAGATTCCAACTAGCATCTGGGCATCTCTGGCTCCAGTTAGATCCACTGGTGGCATAACAAGTACGTTAAAAGATTCCTTAATATGATATGTGATCACTTCTATGGCTCCTACAACATCTTGTTATTGCATAACCACAACTATGGATCCTTCTCTTGTTTCAAGCATCACTTGGAATTATGCAGTGCTCCCAGAAATCTTTGTGATCATTGGATCTCTCTTCTTGATTGTAATGATATCTATTGACTTACAAGATCTATATGGCACTATCGATCACTCTATAGAAGTTGGCCTCCTCCCATGTTCCCCAATTGATAGTTTCTACAATTTGTTGAAGATGACTCATTGATGGTCTATAGTCCTATGGTAGTGGTGGTGGGACTTGTTATTGTTGCTATTCTTATTGCTACTACTACAACTCTTACTGCTGATTACTAAGACTTGCTTGCTATTGTTGTTCAATCTATGTTGTTTCCCTAGCTTTGATCTCTTCCTCCATCTAATCTTTCTTTGGTGGTGTTGGCTTGAGCATTTCAGCATATGAGGCATTCTAAGATTTCCTAAGGATGTCATTAGTGTACCCCAGGATTCTAGCATGTTTGCACAACTTCCTAATTAAGAAAGGAAATGGAAGTGTAAGCTTCCCTACCTTCTTTTCAATGAACCACCTTTGAATTTCCATAAAATATAATTGTGCAAGTTTGACATTATATTTCTTGTCAAGATCATACTTCCTTTGGCCACATAGGTGGATAACCTATTGAGTCTTTTAGAGGAAAACAAGTGATATGTGCCAATTTTAAAATATACTCTTTCCTCTAGAGTTAGTTGATTGTACTCCTTATCTTCTTTTCCATATGCTCTTCTTAGCCACAGTTTTATGGTTTCTGTGTTTGATCTAGTTGACAAATGTGCTAATCTTGCTCCTTCATTGGGCACATTTAGAGCTTTTACTATTGCCTTCACTAGATATGAAACAAAGACTCCTTCTATATTGACCATAGCATCTTCTTCTTTATTTTGTTAAAATTAGTAGCTCTCCCCTAAATACCATTCACCACTATTTGATAGAATGGGCCATAGCGATGTTGCTTGGAGTTGCATCCTTACTGCCTCTAGAATGAATTCCATGAATGGACCAAAGTTCATTTCCACAATTACTACAGTGAGGAATGATTTCTCCTAGATAGCTTTGAAGCATTCTTGTAATAGCATGAGGTGCTATCCTTGTTCTTATGATGCTTATGTCTTTGCTTGGGCTGATTTTCTTGTAGCAAGTGTTTCTTAATGGATACTAAAGCATTGAGCCTCCTCCTTTGCATGTTTTTCTTAGGGCTCTTATTCCCCCATTTGGCCTCTCCCACAACCTCTTGGTCTCTTTCTTGTTGGTTGTGAAAGTTCACCTTGTTCTCCTCTCTTTGGGGCCATCTATAATTAATCAAGGGTTTGGAGTTACTAAAGTGTCCTCATAAATTCTTAATAGTTCTATACCTTACTCATACCCTTAGTTACATTATGATTGTAGAGTTGGGAAATTTTAAGAAAATAACCCCATTAGCACTTTTCTATGGTTTAAGATAATTGGTATGGTTGATTAGGAGTCCTATTAAAGTTTTTTGGACTTAATGTGAGTGATTTTCTTTAAAAATTCTTGTTACTTTCCTTTGAACTTACCCTTATAATACCTTCTAGCATTAGAGATTTCGAAAAATTAACTTAGATTTTCCTCATTAACACCCCCCCACAACTAAGATGAGCACACCAAGATTAGAGAGATTTGAAAATTATGAAAATCAGACTAATAATGTGCAAGTAATGGCTTGGGGAAGTTAGGAGGTTAGAGCTCAAAATTCAGAAGAAAAAAGAGCAACAACTCTCCTTTACTCAAATGTGAAAATGAAAAAATTCAACTAAGTCCCCACCTATATATAGATTTTATAGTTTCCAATATGAGATTCGATATCGAAGGCCAACAATTCGCATATTCTAATAATTTTTAAGGATTAAAATGAATATTTTTAAATGTCTAGAAGGTATAAAGCATGTTTAGAGGGTCTCGGGTTATGGATGATGCATATTTTTTTGAGAATTTGACATGGAAAGTTCTTAAAGAAGGAATCTCAGGCTATGAAAGTTCATGAAGTATTGATAAGATGGATGAGATGGGTAATGAATTCATGTTATTGGAATAGATAGTTTGAGTGACAAGGGAAGTTTTTATTGACATTTACTGGTATTAGAAGGCTCAAGATGATGTGGAATTACTTGATAGGTATAAGATACAACAGTTATTCAAGTGGTTATTTCCCAAAGTAGGCTCCAACCCTTAATGCCCTTGTATAACCACACCTAAAAGTGCCCTTAGACACTTAAGGAGTTGAATGTAACACATACACGTTAAGTAAAACACACATTTTAGTATCACCAAATTAAGAAAATTACACTATGTTACAATAAGATGAAATGAACTCAGAAGGGATTGTAGCGAGACACAAGGTATCTTACCATAGGCATAATGAACTTTTTTGTTTTATTAGTGGTTAAAGTAATCATTAGCCTTTCTATCCAAGATTCAAACCAGGTCAAGACCATATTTTAGTGACATCACATTGTCTCATCTCTTGGAATTACAACTGTACGACTACCACTATGCAAGGAGTATTATCACTTAGTGTATTGTTCAATGGAGGAGTTATTAATTACACTTACTATTTTTTGAAATTCCTGAGAACCTGCCTACCTTCAAGCATGGGTAACATGTCTTTCCAGTGACATGGTAAGGTAGCAATTATTTTACTATTACTTCCATTTTTCATTAGATCTAGAAGGATATAATACATCCTAACCAATAGGATAGAACTCACAATAGTAATCCAAGAGAATCCACAAATCCCCTTGATGTCACACCCTTTTCATTTCCACTTGGTTCTTCTCTTATTGGTCTAGGAATAATGATAAAAAATATATTCTTAGTTTTATGATGAAAAGAATATCATTATGGCCATGAAAAGAACCTCTTATTAATGGAATGGATGGATGAATGTTGTGGTCTCACTATTCAAATAATCAGTCCCTCATGACTTGATAACATAGAGAAATATTCACCTCATTGGACTACATCTTTCCTTATTCTTAATGTGTTTTATTAGCACTCAAAATTATTTACAAAAGTCATGAGATCAAAGTATGAAAAATATAGTAAAAATTAGAAAAAGATGTAAAGAATGAAAAATGTGAAAGAATATCAAAAATCTAAGAAATGAAAAAGTATAAAAGAATGTAAAAATGTCAAATAATGTGAAAAATGATAGAAAAGGAAAAAAATTCAGTAAAGTACCTACGGTTCCAAATTTTCACCCCCACAACTATCATTAGAATTAGTTAAATGAAAGATAGACCAAGTAGACAACTATTGGGTGTACTGGGTAGATTCTTTGGAATATTCATAATAGAATTTAACTTGTTAGATGTTGACAAGAATGAGCTTATGTGGATGATATGGGTGGTAGATATGTAAGGCACTAAATGGATAAGTGGCTTGAACAATGTATGGTCCCTCCCAAAGTGTTTGAAAGTAATTTCATGATTAGTTACTTCAATTCAACCATTTGCTTGGGCTGATATGGTGTTGTTAACTTCTGGTTCAACCCAAGTTCTTGCATGAGCTTTTTAAATGTAACACTAGTAAAGTGAGTAACATTGTCTGATATAAGCATTCTTGGTACTCCAAATCTATTCATCACATGTTGTTGAAAAGAATTGGTAGCTATCTTTGCTATACAGTCTTTTACTATTGCTGCCTCTACCCACTTCGTACAGTCATCCATAGTCACAATGATGTATCCTTTTCCATTCAACATCGGTTGAATGGATCTCATAAAATCAATTCCCCATATGTCAAAGGGTTCAAGTGGTTGTATTTAGTGTTGTGGCCCTTAATATTTGGCTATAACACCTCCACCTCTTTGGCATCACTCAAAAGATTGTGCGAAAGTATGGACATCTTTGAACAACATAGGTCAAAAGTAGCTTGCCATATCAACTTGAGTTCATGCCCTATGTAGTGGCCACCGATGGGCCTTCATGGGCATCTTGTAAGACTCTTTGTCGGACACAATTTGGCACGTACCATCTAACGATCCCATTTGCACAAACCTTGTATAGATTTCCATTTATTTCCATATATCTTTTTGCTTTATGAAGGAATTGTTCTCATTATTTCTTGGTCCATTTAGTATGAAGCTCTTATGTTGATAGATATGTCAGGTATTGTATAGTCCACAACTTCTTTGTTGCACTCATAGCCTGTATTGTTTTGATAAATAGATCCTCATTGGGAAATTGGTCCAATAAAGGTTCTACTTGATCTTCAAGATCCCATTTCAACCTTGAGAGATGATCAGCTACCACATTTTCTATTCCATTTTTGTTAATTATCATGATGTTGAATTATTGCAAAATTACAAGCCATCTTATTACTTTGGGATTGATCGTTGGTTTGTTCATAAGAGATTGGATGGAACTATGATTTTTGTGGACATAGATTTAATATCCAAGCACATAATGTCTAAACTTCTCAAGTGCATACCCCATAGCCATAAACTCCTTTTCTATTATGATGTAGCTTAATTATGCTCTAGTGATACTCTTGTTAGCATAGTGTATATAGTAAGATCTCTTTTGATCATCTAATTGTGTCAGTATTGCACCAAGCACATAGTTGAAAGCATCGATCATGATATGAAATGGTCTTGACCAATTTGAAGCTTGGAGGATTGGTTTCTCCACTAGTTTTTGCTTCAAAGCTTTGAATGTCTTTTCACATGATTCTATCCATTCAAAGGATACATCCTTCTTCGTGAGTTCCATGAGTAGTTTGGCTATCTTTGAAAACTTTTCTATTAATCTTCTATGGTATCCCATGTGGCCTAAAAATGATCTTATATCTTTTGCTATTTGTGATCTTTAAGTGATATTTTGGATGAATCTAATTTTTTCAAGATCTACCTTGACACCTTTTTGGGAGATTTTATGTCCCAACACTATACCTTCTTGGACCATGAGATAGCTCTTCTACCAATTATGCTTAAGATTAGTTTCAACATATCCTGTTAACACTTACTCTAATTGGTCTAGGGCTTCTTTGAAATCCAACCTGTACGTTGAAAAATCATTGATGAATTCTACATCATTTCCAATTTTGTTTTGGAAGATGTTGAACACCCATCTCTAGAAGGTGGTTGACACATTGCAAAGATTGAAGGACATCTACTTCTAGGCAAGCATTCCTCATGGACTAGTGAACGTTATTTTTTCCTGGTCTTTAGGTGTAATGTGGATCTAATTATATTCAATGTATCCATCCAGCAAACTGTAATATTCATGTTCTACAATGGTGTCTAGGACTTGATCAAAATATTGTAGAGGTAACTGATCCTTGAATGTAGTAGCATTCAACATCCAAAAGTCAATGCAAACTCACCATTTGCCCTCATCCTTTGGAATAATTACTAAGGGGCTAACCCATTCACTATTCACAATAGGATAGATGAATCCTACCTTTAGCAATTTTCCAAATCTTGCTTAACTACTTCTTTTAGTTTAGGATTAAGTCTTCATTGGGGTTGGTGTCTTGGTTTGATTACAAGGTCAATATATATTCATTGTTGGCAAACGCATAGATCAATTTCTATGATTTCATCATTTATCATTTCTAGAAACTTCCTCTTTTATTCTTCTTTCAAAAGTGGCATTGATTATTACTAGCTTCTTATTATTTAAAAATGCATATTCCAATGTTGCTAGGAGGGCCTTCAGTTCCAACAGCTTTGGTTCCATAGTGTTTGGAATTTCCAAATGTCCCCAGTCTATCTCTTCTTCTAGATTTGTTTGTGGGTGAAATTTCCTTTCCCTTAATTACTTTAACTTATCAATTTATTCAATGTGGGCACTAATAATTTGTTCCTCTGGTTCCATGTACTTGCAAGATTGTGTATCTTTATTTGTGATCCGCCACTGGGTACCTTCTTGCTGTGTGGCTATTGCATATAGGAAATTTTGCACACATACTTATTCTACACATTTATTACATGCTTTGGTTTCATCTTGTCTAATAATGCATATTCTTTGCAAGCAATTGCACCCATTATCATTGTATGTGATACATGAAACTCTTCATCTTTGTATGATGTCAGCTTCTTCCTTGGAAATCTCCAAGGACAAGTCACAAATTCCAAGCTTAGTGTCAATAGTGATGAGCCAAGATCTTTTCATAATAATTGGAAATTCTCCCTTATTTCTTCATTTTATCAATAGTGAATTCCATCATAATCTTTATGGCTACTATTCATCTCTCATATACTGAGTTCCATATTTTTACTACCTATGTTGCTACATCAGTGATAGATTTTCGGATTAATAGAGTTGTCTTTTGAATTTCCTGATCCAAGGTCTCGTCCTCTTATGTGTCACAAACACTCATGCATCCCTTTTCGTGATAGATGGATCTCTATTGTACTCTTCAGTTGATTTTCTCTTTCGTAATTCGCCTTCCTCCTTGGCCACTTAATGAATTAACCTTTGGATTCGATGGATAGTCATTTCAAATAACTAGCCTTGTGCATAAATACTAAGGGTCTCTCTAGTCTTGTTTTGTAACCCATCTACAATGTGCCTTAGTTGCTCTTATTATGAGAATCCATGGCTTGGGCATTTGTGTAGTAGTGAATAGTATCTACCCATTGTCACATTAAGGGTTTCATGAGTCCATTGCTTCCATCCTTGGATTTTTTTCCTTAAGTTAGACACCCATGAGTAGGTTTGGTACTTATCATTGAAGATCTCTAGCATGGTACTCCATCTTCTGATTGATTCAGGTTCGAGTGATTTGTACAAGGTCTCTGCCTCTTTCACAAGTATTCTTGGGAACAATTTCAACTTCTACCAGTTACTTTCAATGTTATGTAGGCACAAGCATTGTGAAAAGCTTGGAGGTGGTGTTGTGAATTAGCATTATAACCACCTTAAAATCTTGACATGTTATTCATATCAAGTCATTTGATATGGTTGTCCCTCACATGCCTAGTTGGTATGTGTACAACTTCTTGGATATTTATCATGCTACGGGTTGCCATCAAGGGTTCATCATCATAATTGGATTCTTGTGCTCTATTTTAGTGGTGCCCTTTTCTGTGCTCATTTCTTTCATGATCTTCTCTTCGATCCCTTCATCTTCTTTGCTCATATCCTTCATCTTTTGAATTAGAGCATTTTGAATGATGGTCATGAGTCCTTCTTTTTTCTATATCATAATCTTGGTACCTATATCTTCTTTTGTCAGAGTCCATCAATGATTGTGATGAGGTGGATTAGGTAGTAGGAGAACAGTGTCAACTTGTTCTACTTTCATGACTCCTATGTTCTCCTTTGTAAGGCCTAGTAGAAACTCTTGGCCTTGAGTCCTGCTTACATTTTGAGTCAGTAACCTTCCTCTTAGGTTTTTTTGCTAGAGTGGAATGGAGTTGAACTTTGCCAGGTTCTTGAAGTCTAATGATAGGTGGTTTGGAAGTCTCTTCATGATTTTGGTGGAGTTGTTTTGTGATTAATTCATCAACATCAAGTTCTTCTAAGACAACGGAAGTGTTGACTTGCTTCCCTTTTGTTGTGTATGTGTTTGATTTTCATAACAACATCTTTCCTCATCTACTCCTTTGTGGGTTTATAGGGTATTATCATGTGTTGAGTCACATGGTACCCTTCTTGAATTTGGTCCAAATGCATTCCCCTTAAGGTAATTTGGAGCATGCTAAGTGTTGCACATTTTGGAGGTAGGACTATGTTGCCTTGCATGTCTTTCCACCTCATTTATTTGTCTTGATGGAAGATAAAAGTAAAATTTCAATGATAAGGATCAATGTGAGCATAAGTGATTCATGTTTGCATTGGTATCCCCAATTCTTCTTCTTCATCGATTTTTTCATTGCTTCTTTATGGTTCCTTGGCAAGTGATGTTGTATTCTTACTTGAAGCCATGTTATGGTTTAAGACATTTGTTTAAGTGTGCTTATTTCAGAGTTATGAATTTTACATTGAGTTCTGATACAATGAACTTTGTGAAATCAATTACTCAACATACATTGAATAGTCCCCAACAACTATGCTAATGATGGGCAGTAGAGCAATCCAACATCCAACCATACAAGTCACAAATCTTTCACACTTGACCAGATCGTAATTTGTGGATGAGGTAATGTGATTATGCTAGTAATTGGTTTATGTCCATGACCATTGTCTTCCCACATGGAGCTACTGAATTTTATTATATGGTTTAGCTCATAGTGAGGTGTATGATAATTAATGTTGGTAGGCCATTGCTACTCCTAGTGAACATGGTGAAATGGAAATAGTTCCTAAATCTAAGTAAAATAATAAAGAAATCTGTTTTATCCTAAGTCGATGAGTATCTGGTATTGACCTTCTGTACACACCCTGGGCTTCATGTAACTACTACTGAGATTACCAAGTACTTCGCTACTGGGTGAACTAAGAGATAGCACTACTTGGTTACTAATAAATTACACTTAAGTGCTTGAGATCAGTTGTACTCATTTTTCTTAACAACAGTAATGGTAAAGTGCATGGAAAAGTAAACATTAACTAAGAAAATAGTAAATAGTAGTCTAAGTCAAAACAGTAAACAGTATGATAAGTAAAACAATAAACTAGGATAATGTTGTAATAGTATCAAATAGTTCAATCTTTATTGCCAGTCACACTTGTTCCCAAGTATAAGATGCTCAAATAAAGACTTCGTACACTACATCACACTACATTGTAGGCATTCACACTTCTAATTACTTAGAACTAAAATCATGAAAATAAACTACAACAGTGATGCTACTATGTAATGAAAACTTCTGTGGATTCATGCACCTAAGTGCTATATTTATAAGCTGGCATACATCCCATGATATTGCATATAAAGCAACGTAGCTAGTACTACGATATTATATATCCAATATCGTAGTCCTTAAAAACCTTGACTTGATGAGGGGTGGGGCAAAAATTGTGTCAAATCATGTTTCTGCCTCTTAGTTGAGCCTTAAGGAGCTCTACTTGGTTAAATGACATCTTTATTTACCTCTCATTCTCCGCTTCTTTCTTGGACACTTACTCTAATGAATCTGAAAATATGGCATTTGTATTGGCCTATTTGATGCCTAATACTTCCATATTCTTTGCATAACTGAAAGCCATGCTTATTTTCTCTACAATTATGCTTGTTACTGAAACACCACAAAATTCGGAGCTTAGTACTTGTCTGACACCAAACAGGACCCTGGAACTCACGAACGACGCCGGCTACATGATCGCAACACTTAGTTTTTGCTAAGTACATGGTGCCAGCGTATACACCCCAGCATATACGCCAAAGCCCAGCACATGCAGCGTATACGCCTAGCACCCCAGCGTATACGCCTGGCACTCCAGTGTATATGCCCGGCTCTCCGGCATGCACGCCCAGGCATTGCAGATGCACACGCTCGACGACAGGATCTCCAATGACAGCATGAAGATAACACCGAAGAGCAAGGATTGAAGTAAGTGGCACCCTTCGACGTATGCGCCTGGCATGTACGCCCAGCACCCTTCGGCGTATGCGCCCGGCGTGTACACCCAGCATCCATCAGCGTATACGCCCAGTGTGTATGACCAACATTCACCAACGTATACGCCCAGCGCTCAGCATCTCCACCCAGTTCACACCCAGCATTTTCAGCGTATACGCTGACCTGATGCGGTGTATACGCCCAGCAATTGTAACATTTTGTATATTTGTAAAGTGTATGCACCCGGTCAACGTGCCACGTGTCTCCCATCCCGAGTCTAACGTAACAACCTGTATAAAACCCCCATTTTTCCACTTCCTCCTGACGGTTGGTAAAATCCCGGAGCACACCAGAGAACATTTATACTACGCAAAAGAGTAGAAAAAATTTCTTACGCTGGGAAGCCCTGCACGCTGCGGATCCAGTCTCTTACGCTCCGCTCGCCCTGCAAATCGTTCGAGTCACCTCTGTGTACGCCGGGGCTTTTCGTCCGCCTTGTGTTCTTACAACTGCGTTAGACCGGTGCACTGTACTCTGACTCTATAATTCCATCGTTTCATTTGCTGCAAGTTCTTTTACAGTTTTACGTTAATTTGACCCACGCATTGTTTACGCTTGTTTACGTTTATGCTCCGTTTGCATCCGTCTACGCTTTACACTATTTTTGCTTCGTCTACGCCTGCACGCCGTTTACGCATAACCCACCGTATAGCATTTTGCGTACGCGCGAGGAAATCCTTGTCTGATCCGCGTGCAGACTACCCAAGGTACTCTACCTCCGTTGCATTCTAGCTCGCCCTCAGACGAAGGCAGGGTCTTCTGTATCCGTCCCACGATCCCACGGCCTCTGTTTTCCCTTCCAGCCGGAGATCGACGATTTCGGGCGGTACAGAAATTAGCGCTAGAAGGAGGGCCTCCTTAAAACCCTTACCTGCAACTCCCAGCGTATACGCTATTAAGCGTCTATGCCCCTAATTGTACGCCGCCCTAACTTTCCTAGTGTTTACGCTGTCTAGTTCTGAAACCTACCTCGTAATTGCCCAGCGTCCACGCTGCATAGCGTTCACGCTCTCAAATACCACCGCTTTGTTTACGCTCATCTGTTTCATGCTCTACTGATTACGCTGTGACTTTTTTTACAAGCCTGTCTTTTACGCTGAGCCTGTTTTCACGCTTCGAACTGTTTTACGCTTTGTACCGTTTTACACTTTGTACTATACGCTTTGTACTGTTTTACGCTTCCCGTCACCCTGTTTACGCTTCCCCGTTTACGCTTCCCTGTTTCACCCCGCAACCCATCTCATGCATACGCTCCCCAGCGTCTACGTTGTATACGCTGTACATGCTGTATACGCTTCTCCTATACGCCGTCCACTCGGCGTGTACGCTGTCCGTTCCTCAAGACATCAACTTCGTATTTATAGACTTATCCATATCCGTAACGTAGCATCATGAATCCTTCAAACAACACGGCTCTCATCGCTCAGACCACCGCCATGGACACCATAGCTATCCAATAGCCCATCGCACAACACCTAGGAATGCAGCCCACAGCGGGTCCCTGCCGATCCCTAAGGCTGCAAGGGAGGAACCCAGCCTCTAACATCATTACCCAGGATCAGTACAACTTTATCTGTATTAAGATATAAGCTGACCTGGCTATTGATCAAGCTGAACTAGAGGTGAAGAGGCAGTTTGAGTTGTATTACAAGGGGGGACGAGAGTTCATCCCTTCCCCGTACGACGTAATTCCAGTTCCTAAACAGTATTCGGAACTCATCACACAACTCCTCCTTCAAAGGAACAATTCATTAGACTAGCCTGCACTGGAACCCCAACCAGAGGATGAGGACGGATTTTCCGCTCAATTCGAGCAAGGAGAGTCATACCATACCTTAAGCCCTCAAGCACAGGTCAACCCCATCTTCCATCCTGGCACAGGGGAACTCATGCCCTGGCAACACATTAGATTCATCCAGGCTCAATAGCCACCTCCGGAAACAGCAGCACTAGTCCACGTCCCTCTTCTGAGTGATCCCCAACCCAACACCTTCCCACTCGCGCTCATCCCCACAGCCGCGGCGGGCCCATCCTCACAAGTGCCGCCACCTTTCGATAACCTGGGGGCAACACTCCCACCAAGGATGATAGGGATGCTACACGTGATTCCGGCATCCACATCCGCCCACTTCATACCACACGTCCAAGCACATACAGTTCCCCAAGCAGCCGTGACCCAACAGGGAGTCCCCGCCCACAACGTGGCGGGGCAATGGCCAGCAAGGGGAGTGTCGTCGCACCAAGTTCCCCATCCCCATACACCACCCCACGCGGTTCCACCAATCAATGTTCCCCAAGCACAACCCCAGCTGCAGCAACAACAGCCACAACATTTTCCCTACCACGTGCCACCAGTAGCGTTGCCCGCTGTAACCTTCCCACAAACACAAGCACCCGCGTAGCTTTCAGCCCTTTAGCCTCATACGTAACAATCTAACTTGTACGGTATACTGCAACCCCAAGCCGCCGTATCACCAAGCACCCAAGACTGGGCGGATGCCAAGAAAATAATGCAAGAGCTTACTGAAGAGGTGAAACGCCTCAAAACGGCCGCTGAGGGAAAGCTGAAGATAGTGGATTTCTACAACGACGACCCTATCAGCTCCTCTGTCCCTCCTCTGACCCTACCCAAAGGTGTCCCCCTACCAACGCTAACTAAATACAACGGGAAAAAGATCCCAACGCCCATCTCATAACATTTAGATTAGAGTGCGCGCTGCTCCAGGCTTGGCATCCTTCGAGTATTCCCCATGTCCCTCGCGGGAAGGGCACTCGACTGGTACCAAGCCTTGCCCAGGAACTCTATCCTTTCTTTGGACGATCTTTTACGCCAGTTTGTGACCCGGTTCAAGTACAACTTGAAACCTGAGGCCACACTGGATAGCCTCATGCAGATCAAGCAAGCACCGCTTGAACCGGTGTAGAAGTTTATTCAGAGATGGAGTGCGGCTCTCAATGAGCTACATGAACCGATCTCTCCAACTTATCTGCTTACAATACTAAAAGCGGCGGTCAATGATTTTTTCAAGTCCAAACTGTATTACCTTAACGCGTGCGACCTTAATGAGGCATTTGAACAAATCAAGAACATAGAGGAGGCGGCTCAAAACAGCCATGACGCCGCATATCTGGCCTTCAGAAACCAACACACTAAAAAAGATAAAGAGAAGGCCAAGACAACTATAGCAGCAATAGCGGGAGCACAATAAACAAACACCACACATCAACACAAACCACCCGCGCCCCCACTAACTACTATTAGCCCGCTCCTACAGCAGCCCCAGAGTCATCATCACAGAACCCGACGAACCGTACGCATAACTTCGAGAGGAAAGAACCCTCTCAGTACACGCTTTTACCGATGAAGCCATCCCAGCTCTTTGATCAACTCTTAAAGGCTGGATTGATGCAACACAAGCAATTTTCCCCAGCGGCTATTCAAAGACATGATCGATTCTGTCAACTCGTACAGAACCCAAGCCTGGCAACACCGGATGAGCCACCCGTGCCCAAAGGATTCAGGATGGATTGCTTTTGCGACTACCATCAACGCAACGGGCATGGAACGGATTACTGCTTTACCCTGAAGCAGGACATCCAGAGGATGATTGATGATGGCAAGATCACCTTTGACGGGGCTAACCCCGTCCAACCGCAAAATCAGACTATGGGGGTGTATAAAGACCCCCTGAACGCTGAAGGGGCACCATACGTAATTACTTCAATCTATTGTGATGATGACTCTAGCACACCTCGCATTAACACCATCTACCCCGAAAATAAACAGGAAACGCTTGACAAACCATTCGTAGTTCAGATCCCTCCCGCTGAGTTGACACCCGCCTCTCTACTATCCCATGCCCCGCAGCGGCCATACGTAGTTCGAGTACCCCCCACCATACCCACTCCCAACACTATGACGCGCCAAAAACCATATGTGATGCACATCCCTCTAGTCAATCCCGCGGATGCATCAACCCCTCATGCTCGGGCTACCCCCTTCGTAGTCCGAGTACCATCTACCGTTGCAACAACGGAGGTCCAACCTCCACTCAGACCAACCCCGTACGTCATCAGGATACCTGGACAGACTCTTGCCCAATCATATCCGACCGTCCACTCACAACCTCGGCCAGCTCCATATGTCTTAAAGGTCCCAGGGCAACCCCAGGCCCCCAAACCAGCTCCACCTCCCCGCCGAGAA
>MNCI01031544.1:28059-46202 GCA_015680685.1 Gnetum montanum
AGCCTCGTGTGTATCATCACCACCTTCATGCTGAAAACACCAAAAATCAACAACCAACATAAAAATGAGCAGATGTTAAAACTTTAAACCTTATCCAATAAGTTAACTTCGTAAAGGAAAAACGCTTACCATAGGGGATCCCCCTAAGCCAAACTCTAGCCGACGAAGGATTTCCTCCTCTGGGATGCTGGCCCAATCTGTCCCACCCAGGCCTAGGTCAATGTTTGCCAAAGGCTTGCCTTTGTCGACCGCTGACCAGGTAGGACGTTTCAGAGGAAATTCACCTACCGATACTTCCCCGGAAGCAGTTATGATAGCCCTCTTAGGCGATTCCATTTCTACAATGGTATTTTGGGCAAAGGTATCGAAGGCGGAACGCAAACCCAAACCTTCCACAAACATCTCCAGCTGCCGCTTTTCAATTGACACTTCTTTTAGCGACTTCTTATACTGATGTTTATGGTTCTTCTCATCCTGACCCCACTTGCGAACCTTGGAAGCGAAAGCCTTTCAATCTTGACACTTAAGATTCAGGAGATCAACTTGAGCTTTGCATTCTGCTATTCTCCGAGTCAGTGATGCATGACGGTTCAAAAGGTTCCAATACCTCGTGTATGTAATCTCTGATGTTTGCCAAGAACGATATCCACTCAGTCTAGCAGCGGAGAACTCGTATCGAGCCTTTAAATCGTCACGCTCCTCTGATACTTCGGAGAATGCCTTTTCCTTTACTTGTACTTGCAACCACAACTGTTCAACAGAATGCCTACAAGTCCACAACGACTTGGCATTATGCACAAGGCTATTTGCAACGCCTTCATAAACAGGCCTTGGCACCTGTTCCACTTTTGGGGAGAGTGTAGTCAGGCTTTCCATGCTGATTCCCTCAGAGGGATCCCATCTTAGTTTAGTGCCTGCCCACGTAGAAAATACGAACGTTAGGACTGTACAAATAAGACAGGAAGCTCCTAATCATTAAACGAGCCATACCTATATCAAGATGGACTTCTTGGAGATGCTCAATAACTTCTTCCGCGATTCCATCCAAAAAATCTGACTTACTTGGCATCTCTGACCAAATAAGTGGTTAACGCGTATGGGAACAACTAACCTCAGCGGTCCCTTCAGGGGGAACAGTCTTCATGGGAACGTCCAACCGTACCGTCCTAGTATCGCTACCTTCATCTAAGCCAAAAACACGAAAATAAATAAATAAGAAAAAAAAGGTAGGAGCCACAATTAATATAATAAAAACCAACTAAAAGCGAAGACATACCCTGATCCTTGTCACCTTCTAGGGGATCGCCCAAATCCAAGTCACCCTCGAGGAAGCTACTGAACATTTGGTTGATAGCATCTTGGTCGTCTAAAGGTGCAGTTTTAGTAGTCTTCTCCGTTAATGGCTCCGTTCCCCCGCCTTGGCTCTTCTCCGGGCTTTCCTCCTCATGGTTTTTCTCGGTACGTGTTTCCTCCTCCTCTCTGATGGTCTCCAAGGCCTGTTTCCTCACTGCCCCAAACCGAAAACAATAACGACACATAAGCAATTGAAGCAAGGGTTATACATAAACGAAAACGATAAAATGATAAGTAGATGGGCTTCGTTCACCTGGTATCTTGAAGCGTATTTTCTTTACACGTGGCTGGTTTATCTCGGTGACTTGTTCTGTGGGGCGTTCGGGTCTCTTCAATTTCGATTTGGCTTTGCCAACAGTTTCCTTGATTACCTGCTCTGTCCGTCTGGCGGTTAAAGGTACATCTGCTGGCTCCACCCCCAGACTGTCCCGCGTATGGATGGAACCGCCGGATGATCCCCCTGTAGTAACAGACACAGACTCATCGATACCTTCTAGGGCATCCTGCGACTTGGCAGTCGCGTACAAGTGCTTGACCCACAGACGGGATAGTTGACCCCAATCCCGTAGGACAAACTTGTTGTCCGCACGCACCACAAGGAACTCGGCAAAACGGCGAAGATAGCCAGCGAAGAAGGCAAAAGTGAAGTGCGATTATGCTTCGATATTCGTGCGCAACTGCGCAATCTCCTTATGCATGCCCGCCAACAAAAACTGAGCCCAATTGTACCGCATCCCAGTTTCCAAAATCGTCCGCATGATGCGTACCACCTCCACCCCAAAACTCCGCACCTGAGAAAGAGTTTTGGAAAACACCCGTGCTCGAAACAGGGGATACAGTTCGTTCACCTCAACAACCTTTTCCTTCCCCTGCATTGAGAACCCCTTGGTGCCTTTCATCACACCAAGCCAATACTCCAGTTCACGGATCGTTTGGAGCTCTTTGTGAGACCTATCCAACACTACGGGTAGGCCATCTGCCGGCATGCCGAATAAGTTAGAAAAGAATACGGGCGACAAATGAAACACCACCTTGACACCCTTAATCCGGGTGCTGTACTGAGAGACAGACTCATTGAAAGAGTCCACGATCCCTATCATTTCCCCAATTGAGACATTAGGGCTTGGCGTCATGAAAAGCTCTAGGAGGCCTGCATCATCTAGGCAACGAGTGAGGGACAGCGAGGCTTTCTTACGTAACCACTTCTGCATCTTCTCTACTCCCCCGAACTTCATTGACAAAGTCGTCTCAGTTCGTCCGGTTGTCACAGGGTCCCCACCCGAGGGTTCATCAACTGTTAAAACAAGTTAAAACAACCACATCGGTCTCACCCCAAATAGTTGAACGAATCCACTAACGCATGTAATAAATGCCACTATTCACCGTTAGTGGTAGATTTCGAGGTACTGCCGAAACTATGAGGGAAGACCGGTCCCTCATCTGTCCAGTCCTCATGCAGCCATCCACGGGCTTTGCACATCGCAAAGGCTCTAGAAAATTGCTCATGGAAGCGGACCATCAAACGCTTTGTCTAAGCCAGTACAACCCCATGAAGAGTGGGAGCCATCATAAAGGCCTCTAGAGCTGTGCGAGTGAGGGCTATCCCTTCGTCTTCAATCAGGGTCCCGTCGGGGTTGGTCCTCGGCCTGCACATAAACGCATGTCGAAACTAGAGAACAGCATCAAACGGAAATAGGCAAAGCAACGAATGTTTACGACCCTACCTGGTTATTCTGTACACTGTGCCAGGAGGATTCTGAAACAGGGTGTGCGCGCGGGCAGCTATAAACAAAGTGTTGTTAATATAATCCAACCCTGGTAGCAACAGCTCCCACACATGTGCTAATGGACGTGTTGACTTGGGCCCGTGAGTATTACCATCTTCATCAACAAACGGGCCCTCATCAATGTCTTCCATGAAGACCACAACGCCCTCTGCGGCTCCCGGCAATAACGCATCAACTACACTGCACGCAGTCACCTCATCAAAAAATGACCACATAACTACCTCGAAGTTGGTTAATAGGAAGGCCAGAAATTCGCCAGTGCCTTTCCTGAACCAAACTCCCTTATTATCCACAGTTAGAGCTAGGGGAAGATCGCCATCCTGAACGGGTCCAGCCCACGTTAAAACCCCGACGAGCTCAACCACTATGAGGAAACGTTTGCTATCCCTGCAACCAATTGCAATGAAATGAAAGTTTACATCACAGCAAAAAAATCAAAAAATAAACTAACTGTTTGCGCCCAGCGTATACGCTATACACAGCGTATACGCCTGCCAAACCACTTCGAAAAACATAACTTATGCCCAACATATACGCTATACCCATAGCGTATACGCCCGTGACGAATGCTCTAGCGTATACGCTGTACGAAGCGTGTACGCCAAACAAAACAGCACGATTCAAACGTAGCGTATACGCTGAACTCAGCGTATACACCAGGCAAACTGCACTACATAAAAGCACTTAAACCCAGCGTATACGCTACAAAACGCAGCGTCTACGCTGACGCCCGAACCCCCCACGCATAGCGCGTACGCTGGCAAAACCCTCAGCGTATACGCCTGAACTCGCCGTCAGCGTCAACAGACTACGCTAAAAAGTAATTGGCATGCCAGAGCCAGATGCGTACAGCGTATACGCTGAACGAACCCCCAGCACATACGCCCTCGCAAAACACGATTTACGCTAAGAAAATATGCCGAATAACAGGCCAATAAAACGAATGATAGTCTACGCCGCGCAGTGACGCTGGCGTGCACGCCCAAAGAAACCCTCAAACCCTCTACGCTCGATCGTCTACACCAAGAAACGTAAACAATAACAGAGACAGAGATCAAGGCTTACCCGTGGGGCGTCACGGGCCACTCCGACATCTTCGGCCTAAGCAAGCCCTGCAACATCGCCTCCGTCTCTTCGACGAAGGTTAGGTCAGAACCCTTCCTCCCCTGGCCTTCCACTTCCTTGCCCTTGCCCATCGCAAAGTGTTTATGCTGACTGTCTATGTGCACGCTGAGCGACTGTCTTCAGGTTTGGCATCTACGCTGGGTTTATTCTGGCGTCTACGCTTAGGAAGTTCACGCTTACGCTCACACAGGTCGCACCTTACGCTGTCGTTGTTGAAAACAGAAAACAAATGGACCCCTCATCCTTTATATAATGCACGCTGACGCTGACGCCACCGCCGCTTACGCCGTCATCGCTCCGTTTTTGTCGTTTTGCCTTTTTTCCTTCTTTTTTGTCGAAATCTACTCAAATAATAATAATAATAATAATAATAATTTTTTTAATTAAAATTCAATTTGAAATAGAGTATTACGTCCTGGTTCCTCCATGGACCCCATTTTACACGTTCGCTTAAATTACAACTGGTGGCCCGATACAACCTTAAACTGCCATTTTCCCATCCGCCCATTGGCCCGGTACGACCTTAAACTACCACTCACGGCCCGATAAGGCCTTAAAATGCCATGCGTCCAGGTGTGACGGTAATCCACCATGATACACATATACACACTTGAAATTTCTGAAAGACACAGAACGATCCCTTCTTGCTCACGCAACTCTCAGTTTATTGGTAGGGATGAGCTCAATGGACTGCCGGCACTTAACCGCAGCGTTAACCATCGACGGACCATATGGCACTATTACACGGGACTTTGACATAAACTTCATCAACTCAAGTCCACTAATGGACGACACGGTCATAGCCTCAACACAGCAAACAACAGATGGCTACGAAAGCATGACGAAATTTCTTGACATAGAGGCTGAAAACATCACTGAAGACCTGTTAGCTGAAACCCCCATTACTATGCCTGATGGGGAAGTTAAAATATTAAAATTAAGCACGCTATTACAACCACGCATAGCTCAAGACATTCAGGATGTGCTTAGGGAAAACATGAAAGCATTTGCTTGGTCTTATACGGATTATCCAACACAACATCATTCTTGAACCCAAAACTAAGACTGATAAAACAGAAAGCACGAAAAGTTAGACCTGAGGTGGCATTGGCAGTCCACAATGAGATCACCAAGCTTTATCAAGCTGGTTTCATTCGGGCTATTGATTACGCCGAATGGGTATCCAACATGGTCATCATCCTGAAGAAAAACGGAAGCATTCGTTTATGCATCGACTTCCGAGATCTAAACGTAGCAACCATAAAAGACGAATTTCCCTTGCCCAGCATTGATCAACTCGTTGACTCAACTGTCGTACATGCCTTACTATCTTTTATGTATGGTTTTTCAGGATACAACCAGATATGCATCAACCCTGAACATCAACTTCGAACAACCTTCATGACCCCATGGGGAACCTTTTGTTACACAATGATGCCCTTTGGTCTCAAGAACGCTGGGGCCACTTATCAAAGAGCCATGATGTTTATCTTTAGCGATTATATGTTACGATCGCTCAACAATTATGTAGATGACATCGTGGTTAAGTCAAAAATGATCGAACAACACGTATAAGACCTCGACTTAGTCTTAAAACGTTGTCTAAAATATGAGCTAAGGCTTAATCCAAAAAAATGTGTTTTCGGCGTCAAAACAGGCAAGATGCTCGGATTCATAGCCTCTGAAGCAGGGATACGAGTAGACCCCGATAAGGTAAAAGCCATTACCGACCTGAAACCACCCAGTAATCTTACCAAACTTCGAGGTCTCCAAGGTCGATTACAGTTCATCAGGCGCTTCGTAGAAAAAATTGACAGACAAACTAAAACCTATGAACCACCTGTTACGTAAAAATGTCCATTTTGAATGGACTCCACAGTGCCAGGAAGCCTTCGAAAATATCAAGACAGCACTCGCTCGACTGCCTACGGTTTACCCGCCCCAAAACAACAAACCGTTTTACATCTACCTTGCCACTTTAGAGTCGTCCATCGCATCTATGCTCTGCCAGAAACGAGATGACGGAACTGAAGTCCCTGTATACTATTTGAGCCATGCCTTAGTTGCCCATGAAAAGAAGTACAACGACGTGGAGAGGTCATGCTTAGCTTTGGTCTTTTCTCTAAGAAAATGGTGACATTACCTCTTCCGTAATCAAGTTCACGTAATCTGTAAGGACAATGTACTGAGAGCCATAACAGGAAACATATACGAAACAAATCGAATAGCCCGATGGAAGGCCATGATAGCTGAGTTCGACCTATACTATGTAACACAATCATCAGTTAAAGGTCAAGCCATAACAAATCAAATGGCCGCATCACCAACGCATGACCAAGCAACCATAGAGCTTGAATTCCCGGATAAAAGTATAAGCACAATAGACATGGTGCCTGATGACTACGATGCCATTTTAAACTTCGATGGAGCATCCACCTCTCGAGGAGAAAGTGCGGTCGTTGTCATCACTTATCCCTCCAGGGAGATCCGACCCTTTGCCTATCACTTCAATTTTCACTGTACTAACAACATAGCAGAGTACGAAGGTCTCCTTAGAGGTCTCGCGATAGCACTAGCTTCAGATATCATACGGCTCATAGTCAGAGGGGATTCACAATTGGTTGTAAACCAAGTCACGGACGTCTACACGTGTAAAGCTCAACATTTGCAATCATACTGTGACTTGGTGAAACATTTAATGAAACAATTCAAACGCATTGATGTGCAACACATCTCTCGAAATGATAACACCATCGCAGACGCGTTAGCCACCCTAGTGTTAAATATGTTGCCAGACATGTTCCATGCCTTGCCGAGCTCTGTAACTAACTGCGATGAACCAATAACCTCCGACACGTTGCCGATCGCATCTGTTAGTACAACACACGTGATAGAATGGTACGACGATATAAAAGAGTACCTTCTACGCAGCGAAGCACCACGACATCTAACCAATGCGCAAAAGGACGTTGTGCGAAAACGTTCTGGGCAGTACACTCGAGTGGGGGACACACTATGTCGTAGATCCTATGAAGATATATTGCTAACATGCGTGAGTAGTACCGACGCTCAAACCATTGTTGATCAGGTACATGAGGGGCTATGTGGAGGACACATAGCACCAAAAGCCATGGCCACGAAAATAAGACGCTTAGGCTACTATTAGCCCTACATGGAATACGACTGCTCCTCCAAAGTCAAAACATGTAACATTTGTCAAAAACATAGTAACTTAATACATGTACCACCAACTGAGCTGCACACAACACAGATAACATGGTCTTTTCAGAAGTGGGGATTGGACCTCATCGGCCCGATAACACCCTTGTCTTCCGCAGGGCATAGTTTCATCATAACCGCGACAGAATACTTTACGAAGTGGGTAGAAGTAGCTCCCCTTCGAAAGACGACTTCTAAACACATGTGCAACTTTATCCTAGAAAACATTGTAACCCGTTTTGGCATTCCCATGACAATCATCATCGACAACGGGCCACAATTTAGTAGTGCCAAAACAAAAACATTTTGCGACAGTCTGGGGATTCAGCATTCGTTTTCTTCCCCTTACTATCCTCAAAGCAATGGGCAAGCAGAAGCAACGAACAAGACAATCATAACAATACTTAAGAAAATGCTAACCCAAAGCAAACGGAAATGACACGAGCAACTAAAATACGCACTATGGGCATATCGCACTACACACCGGACATCCACAGGTAAAACTCCATACAGTCTCGTTTACGGCTCAAAAGCTGTTTTACCTTTGGAATTACAGGTACCATCGCTACGGATCACACTCTCCGGACTCCTTGATGATGAGCAAAACAACGAGCTAAGGCTCATTGACCTTGACTCGGTAGAAGAAGAACGTGCACATGCACTCGATCAGATCGACTGGTACCAAAAGCAACAATGACAATGGCATCGGCATGACATTAACAAACGCCCAATCCACGAAGGCGATCTCGTACTCAAAGATGTTCGGGAACACCCGGACAAATTCTCAGCCAACTGGGAGGGGCCTTACGTGGCCATCAAAGCATTCGACAATGGTG
Organism: Gnetum montanum; assembly: GCA_015680685.1. Taxonomy (NCBI): domain Eukaryota; kingdom Viridiplantae; phylum Streptophyta; class Gnetopsida; order Gnetales; family Gnetaceae; genus Gnetum; species Gnetum montanum. The sequence goes on from MNCI01031544.1 coordinate 36,380, forward strand.
CATTCAAGTTGGCTGACACCGAAGGGAACGAGCTCGCCAATCCGATAAATCACTTGTACCTAAAACCGTTCTATGTCTAAACACAAACTCAGGTACGTGGAAGTCCTGGGATCACGACTATAAACTGATACCACAGCTCGTCCTGGAATCATGATGATAAACCGATACCACTGAACAGTCTTGGATTATGACATAAAACTAATACCACAGTGTCTGCAACGACGATAAACTACCACCCGTCTGGCATGATAGTAAACTGCCGCCGTCGCAACCATTAGAGTCTGCTAAGACTATAAACTAGCTTACCTCTTCGTAGTCCGCTAAGACTAAAAACTAGCAACGTACCATCCACCACGACGCTAAACAGGCAATGTCCAACGGGTTATGACATAAAACTAACCCATAATAGTCTGCCAAGACTATAAGCTGGCAAATTCACATCCGGCACCTCACTCCGCCGCCATGCTCATTCATCGCTCGCTTCATTGCACCACTTGCTATCAGCTGCCATCTTCGGTACTGCTTTCATCTGCATGCAGTACCTGCCGCTCTCCAGCACATCTGTGCCATCAGCCGCCATGTAAGTCTAAGCTCGTCTATTCGCTCACGGTTTTCTTGTCTCCTTGGCGTTACGTTTGTAGGATGACACCCGGAAGTTTCGTACAAAGATGCACTTCATCGTAAGCAGCAAGATAAGACAACGTTCGCAGCGCACCTGGCAGGACTAAATCAAACCATTCTCTAGTACATCCCCATTCATTCCCTAGTTTCCATTCAACTACACCCTTGACACACCCAGTACATTCAAAACATTGAGCACGCTGTCACACACTGCGATACGCCACACAGTACAACACCTGCGCACGAGTACACAAACAGAGCAAAGTTTGCAAAAAAAAAAAATAGAGAAACCCAGGAACTTCCCATGTAAGCCCCAGGCGGGAAGGCAGTCGTCTCAAAACCAAGTACTCGTACCCAAAATGGTCAAAAAGCATCCAGTCGCATGGCTTTGGCTCTCCGCCAACAGGTTCCCCTGACCACTTAACATGGGCCCTTTTCTCCCAAAGAATGCAACACATCCTCCTGTAGCTTTGGTCCCGTCAACAAGTTCTCTTGCACACTAACCAAGAGCCTTGTTCCGCCAAAGGACACACCTTTCCCCTGATCAATCTCCGGAACCGATCATCAATCCCCGCAATCTCCCTGACCTCCTAGCTACAAAATTCCCCTTTCCCAATCCCGTGTACTATTGAACACGGTGCGATGACGTCCCGTCAAGTGGCAGCTAGCAAAGTCTCCGTTAAGTTGCTTGTGGTGTTTTGCACTTCTTTGTCGACACTTCTCGGGTTGATTCCTCCAAGCGTCAACAAAGAGGGGCCAATGAAACACCACAAAATTCGGAGCTTAGTACTTGTCTGACACCAAACAGGACCTTGGAACTCACGAACGACACCGGCTGCATGATCGCAACACTTAGTTTTTGCTAAGTACATGGTGCCAGCGTATACACCCCAGCGTATACGTCAAAGCCCAGCACATGCAGCGTATACGCTGGGCGTATACGCCTAGCACCCCAGCGTATACACCTGGCACTCCAGCGTGCATGCCCAGGCACTACAGATGCACACGCTCGACGATAAGATCTCCAATGACAGCATGAAGATAACACCGAAGAGCAAGGATTGAAGCAAGTGGCACCCTTCGACGTATGCGCCCGGCGTGTACGCCCAACACCCTTCGGTGTATGCGCCCGGCGTGTACACCCAGCATCCATCAGCGTATACACCCAGTGTGTACGACCAATATTCACCAGCGTATACGCCCAGCGCTAAGCATCTCCACCCAGTTCACGCCCAGCATTTTCAGCGTATACGCTGACCTGATGCTACGTATACGCCCAACATATACGCTCAGCAGTTGTAACATTTTGTATATTTGTAAAGTGTATGCACCCGGTCAACGTGCCACGTGTCTCCCATCCCGAGTCTAGCGTAACAACCTGTATAAAACCCCCATTTTTCCACTTCCTCCTGACGGTTGGCAAAATCCCGAAGCACACCAGAGAACATTTACGCTGCGCAAAAGAGCAGAAAAACCTTCTTACGCTGGGAAGCCCTGCACGCTGCGGATCCAGTCTCTTACGCTCCGTTCGCCCTACAAATCGTTCGAGTCACCTCTGTGTACGCTGGGGCTTTTCGTCCGCCTTGTGTTCCCACAACTGCGTTAGACCGGTGCACTGTACTCTGACTCTGTAATTCCATCGTTTCATTTGCTGCAAGTTCTTTTACAGTTTTACGTTAATTTGGCCCACGCATCATTTACGCCTATTTACGTTTACGCTCCGTTTGCATCCGTCTACGCTTTACGCTGTTTTTGCTTCGTCTACGCCTGCACGCCATTTACGCATAACCCAGCGTATAGCATTTTGCGTACGCGCGGGGAAATCCTTGTCTGATCCGCGTGCGGACCACCCAAGGTACTCTGCCTCCGTTGCATTCCAGCTCACCCTCAGGCGAAGGTAGGGTCTTCTGTATCCGTCCCACGATCCCACGGCCTCTGTTTTCCCTTCCAGCTGGAGACCGACGATTTCAGGCGGTACAGTTACTATAATATTAATTTTTATTTTTGGATTATGGAATGTGATCTAATCCTTATTTAATTTGACTTTTATTTCTACATGATAAACAAAGGATGTCAGATTCTATACTACTAACATAGGCATTATTCTCTTGATAATAATGTGGGGCTTAGTTTCCTCTTCCTAGAGAAATTAAGTTTGACTTCCTATCTATATCCTCATCCAAACCCTCTAACATCAATTACTTATCTTTAATAAAAGCCAAAATTTTATTTTTCATTTTTGAAAAAGATAAAAAATGGCTAAGTTAGTTTTGATGTTTTGTGAAACTACACATAACCTTTTGATGTAACATTAAAATAGCTTACCATATGACATAGATAGTTTGAAGCTTCTCACTTAATCCATTTTCAAACCTCTAAATCCCTCAAAATTGGTTTGCTTGTTAGAGTAACATTAGCAGTAGATGAAGGAAAGGAAGAATCTCCATTTTTGAAAGCTCATCCCTTTCAATATTCTAAGTCTCTTAATCTTCATGGCCTGTTTCATTGAGGTTCAATTCAAAGAGGTTAGAAAAGAACTTAAAAAATTTTCCTATCATCTTCTTTGTTCTCTTTTGATTAACATAAGTTGGTTAAAAAAATCTAGCGTTTCTTTCCTGATACCTTCTTTATGATCTTTAGGGATAAAAGGAAGGTTGCAATATTGCTTGTACACTTCCCATTTCAAAGCTTTATTTTCTAAATCTTCTTCTAAAAAATACATGAAGTGTTAACATAATGTCATAATTTATCAACATTAATACTAAAAATCACGTCACATCATTTACACTTCATAGAATATGCAAGTAACTTTAGAATACTTACGTATTTTCTCATGTAGCTTTTCGGGGAGATCTTTATTTTGGTAGTTTCTAAAAGGATGTCTTTCTCTTGTGAAAGAGGCTTCTTCTTTTTGAAAGCCCTCCCCTTCTCCATAGTTCTTGAGGCGCTTTCCAAAATGCTCTTAGACATTGAAGAAGTCGCCTCTTCTTTTGTCTTTCATGTTGATGTTAAAGGACCTTTGCCATCAATACTGTATGTAGACATTAAACTCCCCAAGTGTTGAAATAGTAGGGGCCTAAAGCTTACTATAGAAGAAATATTAGATTGCTTCTTTCAATTCCTAGGAAACAAACTTGTCATATCCCTTATTAAGCGATAATAAAATCCAAAATTAAGTCTTTTGCTCATGGTCTTCTTTTTTCACTTTTTGTCCTCCTAAGGCAACTTCTCCATCTTTTCTAGGACCCCTTGACAAATTATGAGTGCTTAGTTAGCTTTCTTCCTTGAGACATAATCCAATACAATTTGAACAACCACCTAGGGGCTAGTTCTCATTACAAAATAATCTTTCAACAAATAAGGGGAATAACTTCTTTAGCTCTTTGTTGATCCCCTTGTGTATGTTGATGACATCTCGTTTTTCTAACCCAACCCATTCTTCCATAATTGTGAGCTTTACTAAATCTTTAATTTTGATCTATTAATCTTTGTTCCCCACTTTGGAAAGCCTGACTAATATCTTAGTGTAGCTAAGTCCTTAGTGATGATGACTTGCTTTCAGTCTACACATACTACAAAAATAGCTTTCTCTACTAAGTAGCTCTTTATTAGCCTAATACAGTTTGCTACACTAGGGTAGGGGTGCTTTAAACCCAAAGCACAAAACATCTATACCTTATAAAACTTATTAAAATACTTGACACCTTCACCTTCGAATAACCACTTTTGAATGCTTTATGCTTCACTAGTGGATTTCTCTTCAAACTCCTCGACTAGGCCACTGATATTAATGATTCTTATTTGACCTAAAATAATTACATTTAAATGTTAATAAAATTTATAATCTTGTTTATATTTTGCTAATAAATATTAAATATATACTTATACTTACATTTAGACATCAAGATGAACCTTGATCCCTTTGGCCACTCTAATTTCACCCTAGAAAGGATGAAGGCATCCTTTGCTGTCATACTCACTCGAAAATTTGTGAAGTCTCAATCCCTTGTATTATGCATCAAAATTCAACATCACCTAAGGTCACCAATTTTGATGTTGGGAAAGATCTTGCAATAGATTTTACAAAAATGATAAATGATCAAGACCTTATATGTCTGGATCATCAAACCTGCATAACCTTATCAAAGTTACTTTTAATTGAAAAGAGGCTAACTTAAAATATTTATTAACTTCTAAATTGTTAACTTACCTATTGTGGTAAGTATTGTTGTAATTTGAGATTCGACACAACCTAACGAGAAAATGAGCTAAACAATTTTACGACCATTAAATAGTCTAAAGAATTACATTCTTCAAATCAAAAGGAGAATTATAGATTGTTAGGAAATCTAAAAACTTGACATGATTCTTTTGCCAAATACTAGTGAGTATAAAGCAAAATGATAGTGTGTGTGGAATAGCCAGTAAAGAGAAAACAAATGAAAAATGTGCGTGCAATAAGATATGTGATGAGTGGCAAGGTACCCCTACACTCAACCATACGAATACGAGCATCTCATGCACGATCCGGTCGAACTCCAAGGACTCAGTGCTTACATGCCCAAATGGAACACTTAAGGTTAATCAATCGTTATCTTTCCAAACTTACTTGTATTGTCATGGTTGTATGGTTATTTAAGTTTGAGGTATGTGATTTTTATGTCTTTTATCTTTTTAATGCCTTATGCTAAGAGGGAAGGGTGAAGAGACTAAGTGACTAACTATTCGCTAAATAAGTTCTAATCATCCTGCTACCAATGTCTGTTCCCACTTGCTGCACACACGCTAAACTAGTGCAACCCTACTGGGATTACCAAATGCTACTCGTTACTGGGTTACCAAGCATTACACACGTGCTCGAAGCGGTCGTACTGAATGCACTTAACTAAGAGAGTAAAGGGTTGAGAGAGATTAATTATCTAGGAAAGCATTTAAACATTCAATAGTAATTAAGTACTATTTAGCTTAGTCCATGTACTGCAAGGTTTATCAAAAATTTCATCTTTATTGTCATACACAAATGTGTGCTCAGGTATAATTTCAACGAATAAAGATCCATTCACTTTGAGACTCCTACTGCGGGCACATGGAAATTATTCTATCCTTGGAATGGTAAAACTGCCAGAGTTTAGCTAAGGGTCTAGATCTATATGGAGAAATAAGGGAAAGCCGCCTCTTATATATAGAACTGGCGATAGGTTGCGATATCGCGTAAGCGATATCGCAAGGGCCAATGCGATATCGTGATCAATGTGATATTACGGCTCATCATACCCCCATGACTGAATGAAAACTCATCCTTGAGTACGTTACAAAATATTGGGAAGGTATGGATTATTGACTTGAATGACACTAATGGTAGATGGGGTGACATGTGAACGGATCATCATTACAATACATGGCAAACTTAGTGTTCATGACAACAAGAGTGAACACTATACACATTTGACATCCAACCTTATTTGGCAGCTGAGAGAGAAGAGAGAAGAGAGAGAAAGAAAATAAGAAGTTTGTTGCTGCTGATGCCAAGATTGCGCTTTTCATTGTCCATCCATAAGCGCGTCATCGATCTTGTTCCTTGCATAACTACTTCAGCACCAATCCATTCCAAGTGTTTCCTCCAGATCCAATCCGTTGTTGTATGATTACCATCTATACACACAACACAGTCTGGTATTAGCAAGGGTAAATGAATCACAATGCAATTAATACCTTACCTCAATGTAAGGTCCATATCACAACTCAGCCAATGGACCTTACATGTTAAGGGTTGGAAGTTGGCAACGCTCTTGCTCCAGTGTATCTATGTTTTCGATGTGGCCGTGAGTTGGTCCCCTAGTTATTTCCATGCATATTAGTGAGTTTCTCTCTTGATTAGTTGTCAACCACTAGGTTTTTCCTTGTTGTGTGGTTGCTACATATAGGCACTTTTGTATGTTAACTTTCTGGGCACACCAGTTGCATGCAGGAAATGCTGAACATTCCTGTATGCCATCACCCTCTGTATCATTGTATGTGATGCATGGCACCTTCTTCTTCTCGATCTTTCCATAAGTGTTTTCCTTAGATATTTCCAAGAAAAGATCACGGATTCCTAGGCATGCATTTATGGTACTTAGCCATGCCCTCCCCATTATTATTGGGAAGTCCCCTTTGTCATTGTTTACTTGAATCACTAGGAAATCAGCTAGGTATGACCACCGACACACGGTGGTAACAATGTCCTCCATAAGTCCTAAAGGGTCAGTGATGGATTGGTCAGCTAAATCTAAGCGAATATTGATCTTCTTTAGTGGAGCTAGGTTCTAGGCTTTATACATTTCTTGTGATATTAAGTTGACTTCGGAACCTGAGTCAAGAAGAGCTTTACGTGGTTCATTCCTAGCAACTTGGAGGTAGATTAAGGGACTTTCGGGGTCAGAGAATTTCTTGGGAAGGTGGCCTTCCTTGATCTAGTCAGTGACGGTATGTGTTAACATAACCGTGTGCATTGAGCTCTGTTTTTGGTTTGAAGGGAGCTCCGAAGCCTTATTTGATGAAGGAACGTTCAGAGGCTCAACTGCTTGTGGTTGTGAGAGCTTGTTTGGAATGTTGGTTCTGCAGAAAGGTCTTCTTCTTGTACGATTGTCAGAACCAGCAACGGGTTGAAGGTTTATGACTCTTGTAGCATTGCGTTGCTGCGGTTGAGTGGGGAGTTCCCCTTACATCACTGGAGCGGGTGGTAGTGGAGCTATCGGTGTAAGAGTCACGGATGGGTTTAGAGGATGGTATGTGTGTGATGTGTCTCTTCCAGGAGAAGGAGTCCTATAATACTCCTAAGCTTGGTAGTGACGTTGTGGGGTCACATGACCAACAGAGTCACTTGGAGAGATTGGCTGCTGCACGTAGTAGCCATATGGATCTGGTTGCCGGTAAGAGTATTGTTGCCTTGGTGGTGGCATCCCCCATGACTGTGGGTATTACCACTGCTGGTGTTACTCAATAGGTTGTGGTGGAGTTCCACTTGGATAATACGTTAGCGGTTGGTGGAACTACCTTGAATTACCTTGAGGATAAGGTAACCATTGGGGTGTTTGTCGTTTGTTAAGTCATGGGTTACGTGCATACACCTAGACTCTTGTAGATGTGAGATTATTGGGCAACATCCCTTAGGATGGTCATACTGGCATATCTCACATCCACCATCATTATCTGTATCATAATCCACAACCTCTTTAGAGATGATCATTTTACCCTTATCTTTTTTATGTGCATGGTCCAAATCCCTCTTCTTCTTTTTATCATAATCACTACCTCGCTTCTTAGACTTCTCTACGATTTTTAGAACGGTTTCAAATCTACTATCTAAGGAGTTCCACATTTGATCTACCTTAGCCTACACTTCTATTGTTAATTTTTGGAGTGGCAAGGTTTTCCTATTCACCAACTCTTCAAGTGGTGACTCATCCTCCTCCTCACAGAATGTTACTCCCCTTTTTCAGAGGGAAGGATTGCGATGGTATTCTTCTTCACTTTCTCTCTTACATAGCTCTCCTTCTTCCTTAGCTACTTGCTCCAACAATCTATGAATTTGAAGGAACCTAAGCTCTAATAATCTCCCTTGGGCATATTTCCCAAGGGTTCTCATAGTTTCGTGCCTAAGTCTATCTATGAGATGACGTAGTTGATCCTGCTGCAAATAACCATGGCCTGGGCAATGATGTAACAGTGCATAGAATCATCCCATGGCAACATCCAAGGGTTCATGAGTTCCCTACTTCCATCCTTGGATTTGCTTTTGTAGATTGGACACCCGGGAGTATGTTTGATACTTATCGTTAAACAGTTCTAGCATCATACCCCACCTTCGAATGGATTCCAGTTCTAAGGACCGGTACCAACTTTTCGCTTTTTTTACTAGTGTCCTTGGGAAAAAATTTAATTTTTTCCACTCATTCTTGATGTTTTGCAAGGCACATGCATCGTGAAATGCCTATAAGTAGTCCTGAGGATCAATGTGGTATCCCCCCTCAAATCGTGGGATATTATTCATGTCCAATCTCTTGATCCTGCTATCTTTTTGGTGCCTTGTAGGAATTTTAACAGCCTTCGTAACGTCTAACATGATTCAGGTTGCAAGTAAGTTTTCTTCGTGGTCATTTTTCTCATAGCTTCTATGATGTCTACGCAGTTCCCTACTTTCCCTTCTTTCATGCCTTGATTCTCTAGAGTGCCCTCATCCTCGCTCTCGACTCTCTCGTTGAGGTCTCTCATTTTGCTTACCCTTATCCTCATAGTTAGGTTCCTTATGACTACATCTTGATGTTGAAGGAGAGGGTGAATGTGATGATGAAGGTGAAGAAGAAGGAGAACCATTGCCATGACGATGTTTCCTACCCTCTCTTCGGTGGTCTTGACCTTGATCGCGATGATGATCAGAATGCTTGCCCTTATCATGTGTCCATGTTCCCTCATTGAACACTTGGTGTTCGTGGGCATCAGAACCAGGGTTGTGAATCGTGGAGTGAAGGTTCTAATACACCACCTCCTCACTATCGTTAGGAGAGGGAACATCGTTTTGTGGAGAACTTATTAAAATAGGTTCACCACCCTTAATTTTGCTTATGACGGGTGAAGCATTATGGGGTCCTTTGCCCTTCAAAGATGTGTGGTAACTCTCCTACCGCAAGTCCCATTGACATTGCGCTTCTATGGGATGGTAGTCCCTTACATTGTAATCGCATGCAATGTACTCAGCGTATAATTGTGAAATGTCTATTCGTGCAAGGGCACGAAGGAGCATGTTGGGGACTGCTCTGTCTGGAGGTAACACTATGTTACCCTCCAAGTCTCTCCAGTGCAGTTGTTCATCTTGATGGAAGACAAAGGTAAAGTTGGGTATATATTCATCATGATGAATATATACCACACTGAATTCTTGAGGAACTGGCGGTTCTTGGTTATGTATGTTGTGCCACCGATTGTCTCTAGTATTGCTCCTAGGTAGTGAAGTGCTTTTGTTCGAAGAAGAAGACATTTTAGTCTTGTTCGATGTGTTGTTTACCATTATGTTATTATTTTTTTTCTTGATCAACCCTAAGGGTTTGTTTAAGCTTCCCAACGATATGGATGATTTCCTATGTTCTATGTAGCACACAAACAACTAAGTCCCCGACAACAGTGCCAATGATGAGTGGTGAGGTACCCCTACACTCAACCATAC
>MNCI01031544.1:54770-77069 GCA_015680685.1 Gnetum montanum
GGCACATGGGAAAAATTCTAACTCTGGAGTGATCAATCTGCCAGAGCTTCGCTAATTCTAGTCAGGATTTGGAAATGAAGGGAGTGCTGCCTCTTATTTATAGATATGGCGGTGGACCGCGATATCACCTACACGATATCGCAGGGGAAGACGCGATATTGCGGCACATGCAGGTCGCGTCTCATCACCATACCTTACCTCTAGCATAGCATGAGATTGCATCGATAGGGAATGTGTAAAGGCTTCCACCGAGTCTCAAGAAGGTGATGGTGATTAGAGTTCAATGTTCCTATTCATGCTCTTATATGTGTTCTTAAGGAGGATGAACATGTTTGTTCTTATGGATTATGTTAGTTAGATTCATGATGTACTTTGGTTGATGTGATTCATATATATGGGTTAGTATGGTTTGGACTTATATGCTTCTTAGTTACTACAATGATGTAATTTGAGTGTTGTATGAACTTCTGCTATGTTGTTCAATTTTTTAGAGTATGTTTTTCATCCAAGCTCATCTTGGATCAAGCTTGCAGGGTGTTACAATTATTTTTGGAATTCTAATGATTAATGAAGAATATAGTATAAGATTTTTTTAATACAAAGAATAAAAGTAAAATAATCATCTTAAAGTATCAATATAATCTTAATTTTATAAATAAAAATGATAATTTGTTAAGGCTCTATGATGAATCACAGTTTTCCAGGCCTTGATATCGAGTATGCAATATCGCAGCCTAGATACGATATCATATACACGGTATCATGATTCATATGTTAGCCTATAAATACAGCACTCATGCGCACAGTTGATAGTTTGGAGTGAAGTTCTTTTCTTTCTAGTTCTTTTTGTAGTTTAGTTTTTAGTTTTTAGTTTCTTTCTTTCAAGCTAGTTATTCCCAGTGCATGCCCATAGTTTGATGTTTGTAATTGCACGGCACCTTTGTTCGAGTGTGACGTACTTGGACATGTGCATGATCGGCAATAAAGATCGAGATTACTTTCATCATTGCAGCATTCACTTAGATTAATTTTTGTTATTTTAGTTATTTAATTCCTTCTTTAGTTAACAGTTCGATTTATTGTTATTTACTTTTCCTATCATTAAGTGAAATGTGTATACTTGGCACACCCAACAATAATCCCACAAAGTTCAATATGTGTACAAACAACTAAGGATGGATACCATTGCCATAGGCTAATTTAGGTCTTGCTTTCATTATTAGTTTAATCAATTTATCTTTCCTGTTATCATGAGTAACATAGAATTAGGACAACATCATATGTCTCACTCTAGACTAAACCATACGTGACAAAGCTACTACTAGTCCAGGTGGTAAGACAATGAACTGTGATCAATGTATAACTGTCTAGCTGCCACAACTAGTCCATCCATGAAGTTCAACTAGATTGTGCATACATGCTCATATTCGTATGGTTGAGCGGAGGGGTACCTCACTACTCATCATTAGTGTCGTTGCCAAGGATGGTGCTAGTTATCTAGATTAGTTAGATTACACAAGATCATTGTAAAAGGGTATTAACGATATATCTTTAGAGAAGTATTCAAACACACACCACAAATCGATAAGAATGTCTCACTCACGTGGAAATGATTACGAACCATATAGCGCACCTATTCATTGGAGAACTAACGAAATATACAATGAAGAAGATTGGAGTGATCCACCTTTTGAAGGGGTTTTTCATGACCATGGCCACCCTAATGACACTTAAAGACTACATTCACTTAAGGCAAACAATCTTGAAGAAGATGACGTCAGTCCAAAACTAGGGGAGGCCTCAGGGCCTAAGACCTCCTTGGTACTTAGAAACGATAAACTAAGGGACCTTAAGGAATATTCCAAAATTTGCAAGAGGCTATGATTCAGATCCGCAACATCATTTACAAGCCTTCCATGATGCTTGTGTACTTAGCAATATGGATAGTAAATAGCAAAAGCTTAAGCTCTTTCCTAGGATACTAATCGATAAAGCCGAAGTGTGGTATAGATCATTGGAATCAAATTCAATCAAACGATGGTCAACCATGTTAGAACTTTTCAATAAGAAATACCAAACCTATGCACAAGTATCTACCTTAAGGAGAAAAATTCAAAGATAGAAACAAGAACAACAAGAACCACTGGACATGGCCTTAGATAGATACTAGGCCTTACTAAATAAATGTCTAGGTCATAGGTTCTCCAAGAAAGAGCAAATACTCCACATTATAGATGGGCTTAGCAATGAAACAAGGGTGAACCTTGGAAAGTATACATGAGGACAACTATATAAGCTCCAAGCCCACTAGGTCAAAGAACTAATAGAGTGTCTGGCAAAAGAAGAGAGAGAATTATATAAATGGGAGAATGCCAAAGCATTTGAGCAGGACCCAACTCTAGAAACAACAAAGGTCTAGAACTACAAGGAAGAGGAAGCAACCAATTCTGAAAGGGTGATATAGTCCCAACCTTTGCCAATATATAAATCAATAGATGAAATTGAAGTAAAGCATAACAAGATGATCATATGGGCAAATGAATAAAGTGTGAACTTAGAAGACACTATCAGGGAGAGGGTCATCCAAAATAAACCTAGCAATCGAAACAAATAGAGGGTATAGAAATTAGAAATAGTTAAGAACATTATTCGACAACCAGGGAGAATGACTAAGGGTAACGAGGCCAAAGGCTCAACTACAGATAATGAGGATGGATGTGATGTCTGTTTATATCATCCAAAGAGCCATTGCACAGTCTTGTCACATCTATATGAGCATTAGGCAGGGAAGATGCACCCAAAATTCATACAAAGGTATTGGTTTAGACACATCCATGTTCCACAAAGTAATTATGGACAACCCCATAACCCATTGTACTATCCTAAGGGGAGCTATTACCAGCCTCAACACTTTTCTCCCACCGTAGTGGTAAAACTCATAGGCATGGGGGAGGCCACCATCTAGCCAGCCACATCCTCCCTATCCACCAAAACCAAATGCCTATTATGTTCAACATCCTATTTCTCCAATCAATTTTGAATCCTCTGCCTCCAATCGCCGTTATCACTCTTCCAAGTACCATCGACTTGTGTCTTCTCCTGATGGATCACCACCTCATACTTCTCACACTTCTCCTCACCCTCTATATTCTCATCCTTCACCTCCTTCTACACCACTATCAGATGTATCAGATGATTTTTCACCATTGTGCCAACCAACGGATGTAACTTGTGCTGCTGCTATTAACGAAAGTAGGTTTCTTACACAACGTTGGAAGCATTCCTTCTTTAGGCATGGTCGTAGGAAGAAGAATCACACTTTTGAACCTACTCCACCCTCTAAACCAGCCTAAGGTCAACCTATTGCCACACCTTCCTTAGCTCCATCAACATTCCTTATCACTATACCTAGGCCTCCACCTCACACTCCAACATCCACATGCTCCAATGAATTCACCAATGTGAAGGGACACACATATCCATGCATACTACCATATAGTCAAGGGTGCCATAGTGGGCTGGATTTTCCTCATAATGTACACACATCATCTAACCTACCCCACTATGCTTTCTATAATCACTGTGACCAAAAATTTCTCTACCCATCCACCATACCACCAATAGACACCTAGTGGCTAGGGCATGAAGGGTTCCTAACATTGCATACATGCATGTATCCTATTCATCCACTTATTAATCCTAGCAATGACCAGATGTTTAGTTGTGGGGGTCACCCCCATTCTACTTTCTAGGATTCTTAAGTGTTATTTTATCTTTTCATTTTATGATTTTTTGTCATTTCTTTATTTCTTTTACTTTTTCTAATTGTTTTTTTTTTTCAATTTCAACCATGAATAAGTTGATCATGTTTCCCATTAAGGTGAGGTTTTTTTCTATGTTGCCTAATCATAAGGGACTAATTTTTCGAACATTAAGACCACGACATCCATCCACCTATTCTATTAATAAGAAGTTCGTGCTTTGGTCACAATGGTAATCTTTTTCATCATCCAAATATAAATAATTTGATAATCACTATATCTAGAGAGACAAGTAAAGCACCAAGGTGGAATGACAAGGGTGTGACATCAAGGGGGTTCGTAGATTATCTTTGACTACTTCCATATGTTCTGTTGTGTTGCCAAGGTTGTCACTATATCCTTGTAGAGCTAACAAAAAATGGAAGTAAGAGAAACTCAAAATAGCGCTAAATAAGCTTCTGTGGGTCCTAGTGGAAAGACATGTACCCATGCGTGATATATATATATATATATATATAATAAAAGTGTGCCACCATGACACTCCTCCATTACTCCTTTCTTGAACAAAGTACCAAGTGATGTTACTCCTTGCAACTTTGGTAAACTTATGGTTGTTTTTCGATGGGATGAAGCAATGCGCTATCACTACAATGTGGTATGGACTTGGTCTGAAACTTGAAAAGCTAGACACATGGTTATTTAACCACTAATTACACACAAGATTCCATTGTGACCATCATTAGAAACCTAATGCCACAATTTTTGTAATCGCTTCTGCAATCCATCTCATCTCGTTGTATGAATGTTCATAACTTGTGGTTGGTGTAATGTAGAGTTATTATCTCAACTCGGTGGTTCTAACATGTGTGTTTTGTTCATAGGTATATGTTGCATTCAACTTCTCTAGTGCCCATAGACATTAGAGCTATGGTTCCACAAGGGCATCATAGGTTAGAGCCCACTTTGGGGACGACCCACTTATGTAACTTGTCCATGTTTCACACAACCACATTATTTTACACCCTCTAACTACTCACCTAAGTGAACTATCCTTTTCCTTATCATTTTAATCAATTTTTCCTCAATAATTACTATACACCCTTTGTCCTAGCCCTTTTTCACAAATTTTAATATATGACTCCACCATGACACACTTCTAGTGCCTCAAAATTAATTTTCCAATACCCCATACCTTCCAACTTAATCTCAAATCCTTCATTAAATATCAAAAATTCATTATTTCCACTCAATCCCTACATTTGGTGCATGTCGATGGGGATGTGATATCGTGTATGCAATATCACATCCAACCTGATATTAGGTACGTGATATCGGGTCTTGCCTACCTATATATAATTACGACCTCGCCTACTTCAACATTCATTTCCTTCATTTCCCACTAGGGGAGTTGTTTAAATTTTTCCTTTTGACTTAGAGATTTACCTCTCCATCTTCCAAGTGCAATATCTAGCTCCCTAACATTTCGTTTGATCCCATTTGAACCTGAAGTGTTCCACTTAATCGTGGGGGTGGGGGTGGGGGGGCGCAGATGGGTACTATAGTAGGAAGTGCACATACTTTTTTCAAAATTTACTAAAGAAACATTTTATGTTTAAATGCTAATTTAATTTTCATCAATCACCCAAGCCACCCAAACAATTGTAAGTGTCACATGTAATGAAATTAATGAAACTGAATGATGTAAGGTCAAAAATAACACCTTTTGGAGCCATTTCTCACAAATATTTCTAACTCTAAAATCACACTACATAATTATGGAGTGTTAACTAAGACAATGAGTAAGATATGAGTTGATAAAAATTTCTCTACACAACCTTAGTAACAATTGATCTTTGTGTGATTACAGATGGCCCCAAAAAGAGGAGATCAAGTAGGACCTCCACAAGGAGCAACTAAATGCTCAAGAGGAGACAGAGGCTAGGGACCTCATGTAAAACATGTAGAGCAAGAAGGACACTCATTCAACATTCATCAAGAAACCCATGCAACAATGCAATCTGACCACGCAAAAGGTGGAGAAGTTAGAATCCCAGAACTAGGGCAACATCTTACATTGTTCCCAAAATGTCTCCAAGCCATTTAGGAGAATTCCACCTTCTCAACCATGATCTTGGAGCTCAATTTTAGTCCTTTCACCAAGTTTTCCCCTAAACCAGTGAAGATTCAACTTAAGGCATCTCCATTATGGTCCATTCTCTTGCAAATTGGTGACTGGTATTTAGGTGAGACATACCAATTTTGGCATGGCAAGGAAGAAGGCACCACTGCCAATGTAGGTGGTGTTCTTATTAATTTCTCTGCAAGGGCCATTGCAAAGGTCTTGAATCTTCCAAATGAAGGACCAAAGTTTGCTCATCTATCTACTTGCTCAAACGTGAACGCAAGAAAGTTATGGTTGAAACGGGCTTATGACAAAGAAAATAAAGCTTATGGAAAATTGACCCTGGAAGAGAGGATTTACTTCAAGATCAGCACCAATCACATTTTCCCCACCAAAGGCTTAAACAAACTATCTACTTATGTGGTGCGGGGTAGTCCAATTTTGATGGAAAAATTTAATGCAAATTTGCCCCATTTATATTTGATGGAAATACTAAGGTGGTTCGCAAAAAGAAAGATAGGGCAGCTTGTCTTGCCTTTCCCTTGTCTCATCAGGAAGCTATGCAGACATGTTGAAATTTTGGGCTATACAAATGATGTTCTTAGAAAAGCCCAAAATGCTTCGTATGTTGAACTACTCAAATTGTCGACACCAAGGAACGACGTTGGTGAGAAATCAAAGCAAGAAGAAAAGCAAAAAATTGGGCCCATTGTGCCTCAAATGGTAGGGCCTAGCTAACAACAGGAAGCAGGGCCTAGCACACAACCCACAAGGCAGCAAGTCCAACAATCGTCACTATTGCAATAAGAATATCGACCTTGCGAGTGGACACATTTCAGGGTCATTGACAATGTTGTGCAGCCCACTATTTCAACTAACCCTGTGAGTGGATACATTTCATTGATTTCAGGAGGAGAGTCCTAGTGGTCTCAGTAGATCTCTGGGAATGTCGCATCCTTCCAAGTTAGATTAGAAATTGGTGAAGTTGCCATACTTGTGATCATGTAACACCAAGATGCAGTAGGTGCAATAGAGGTGTTCATAGATCACATCAAAGAATCTTTTAATGTCCTTGTTGTGCCACTAGTAGATTTCATAGGAGCATGTGATGCTCAAGTTTTGGCTGGTTCCTCAATGACACCTGCAGAACATGAGGATGTTTTGGATCACTTGCTACAAACAGGACAAGTCATGACTTCCTTATTTGACATCCCTTAAGATGTCATAGCAATACAATCAAACCTCATTTCAACTAAAGGAAAATTGGTCATGGCTAAATTTAGGGCCGAGCATGCGAAAGCAGAGCTGCAAAGACTACAAGAAAAGCTCATCATCCTACAAGCTGAATGAAGGGATCCTTCCCAATTCATCGCAGCTAACCAATTAGATGTTTTTAAAAATGAGTGACTAAATAAATTGTTAAAAGAGAATAAAAATATCGTAAGGGAGAAAGAACAGGTTGATTTGGATGCTTCCAAGGTACAAGCTCAAAAATATGCACATGCTAGGGCTCTTAAGGCCCTACAAGAGGAGAATAAACAACTTACTATTGAAAATATTTAGTTGATGATAATTGAGAAATAGAAGAATGTTCTCGAAGAAAGTTTTCAACAAATGTGAGAAAAATTAGTACAAGTCAACCAAGATATGAATCACTTGGCTAGGGAAAATAAAACCCTTTCTATGGAGGAGGTTCACACCATCCATTAAAATATGGTAATAGAGATCAGTGTGTGGTAAAATGAGGCCAAGAAGCATGAGAAGTTGAAAGAGCACTTTCGTGATCAGGTGGGGATGTACAAAGAAATAATCAAAAAGGAGATCCATATGGCTAAGACTCACATTAACTCTTTTAGTACTCAACACACTAACTAGAAAGCCATATTGGATACATATGCCTTCGTTCACCAAGCAGAACTGAAAAGCTAAGACTTGCAAATTCAAGACTTAACAGAGTACATGGAGTTGGCAAATTTGCGATATGCCAACTTAGCCATGTTAACAGCAGGGTGCTTGAGAAATGAGCTTAAAAAATAGGTAACCGCCACTTACACTAAGTATGAGACAGAGTTTTCCAAACATAAAAAAATGTTACGAAAATTAGAAGTTGCAAATTCTAAATTAGAAGTGGTCAAAGCAAGCTACCACGATCAAAGAGATGTAGCAGTAAATTTGGCTTAATGGCTCACAAAATACCATGAATTACAAGATAAAGCCAGAGCCTATGAGAAGGAACAACGGTAGTTTACTGTGTGATATGTCAAAGAAAACCATATGTTGTCATATCCACCATGTTTGTGGGAGGTGCCAACTCCATCAAACATTGGGACATCAACATGGACTATGCATGATCCTTGAACAGAAGAAGAGAAACTACAGGAGCTTCTCACACGTCAACAATCTCAAAAGCCTACAATACTAGATAAAGGGAAAGCACTAATGGACGAGCCACCACCTCCAGGAACCACATGAGTTTCAAAATTTTGTATTTTGTGTTTTGTATTCAAGTTTTGTGTTTCCCATACTATGGCATGGTTAGTCAGTAGTAGTCAATAATCCCATACCTTCATAATGTTTTGTAGGGGGCTCATTTCTCATTGTATTAGCTCAAGGATGAGTTTTTATTTAGTCATGGGGTTATGATGAATCACAGTTTGCTAGGCCCCAATATTGAGTACGTGCTATCATGGCCTGGATACGATATCATATACGTGATATCATGATTCCTATGTTAGCCTATAAATATAGCATTCAGGTGCACAGTTGATAGTTTGGAGTGAAGTTCTTTTCTTTCTAGTGCTTTTGCTAGTTTAGGTTTCAGTTTTTAGTTTCTTTTTTTCAAGCTAGTTATTCCCAGTGAATGCCCATAGTGTGACGTTTGTAATTGCATAGCACCTTTGCTTGAGTGTGACATACTTGGACACATGCATGACCAACAATAAAGATCGAGATTATTTTCATCATTGCAACATTCATTTAGATTAATTTTTGTTGTTTTAATTATTTCATGCCTTCTTTAGTTAACAATTTGATTTATTGTTATTTACTTTTCCTATCATTAAGTAGAATGTGTACACCCTAATCACGAGCATTTAAGTGCAAATACTTGGCATGCCCAGTAGTAATCCCACGAAGTCCAAGACGTGTATAGACAATTAAGGATGGATACTATCGCCATAGGCTAATTTAGGTCTTGCTTCCATTATTAGTTTAATTAATTTATCTTTTCTATTATCAGGAGTAACGTACAATTAGGACAACATCATATGCCTTAGTCTAGACTAAACCATACATCATAAAGCTACTACTAGTCCAGGTGGGAAGATAACAAACTGTGATTAACATATAACTATCTAGGTGCCACAACTAGTCCATCCGTAATGTTCAACTAGATCGCGCATACACGCTCGTATTCATATGGTTGAGTGTAGGGGTAACTCATCGTTCATGACTCTATAATCAATCTCATTTTATATATCACATTCTCTTTCCAATGTTTTACTAGGGGTTACCATACACTATCTAAATTGATTTCTAGGGTCATCACCTAAAGGCTCAATGCTCATCCCACCAAGAAGGTTATAGTAAGGTTGGTATATTGACTTCTATTCATTCAAAATTTCTTTTACTTCTTTCCTTCTAGATTTAAAAGGTCACATGTGCTCAAAAATGCTTCAAATTTTATTAATGCATTAAGTTTCATTAATCCATGGTGAAGCTACTATAAGATCTTTACTTTCTAAACTCTATTCCAAGTATGAATAATTATAAGGTAGTGAAAAAAGGTATATTTATCACTTCTATAAAAATAGGATCTATTATCCATCATCCATCCTTGATTCAAAAAAATATTAATTGTTAAAATTTTTTCTTTCTATAACAATTTACAAAAGACATGAACTTTGGAAATTAGACTCACTTTTTCCTTTCTAAAATAACGTTTTTATGTATTTGACATCTACATAAAGTGTCATAAGCAACTCTATATGAATGTTTACTTTATCATAACCATGTTTCAACATTTTGAGATTTAGTGTAGTGATTTTATCATACCCAAGTTCTACCCACATTGCAAAAGCACCAATAATATTTCGTCATTCTATAAAATATCCCTTGTCAATCAAATAGTTAACTTTTAATCACTTTAACGTAAATGAAATTTTCAATCGCGATTCTCTATGCTAACTTTTCCAAAGAGTTTTATATTCAAATAAAGTATACTAACAAACTATATCCCAATACAATAAAAAAAAATTTCACCTTCCTTTGGATCCTAACAAATAAAATTACATTTTATTTTTTTAAGTCTCTCTTTACTACCCTCTTCAAGGTCCAAATACATGAAATGAAGCAATTCATATAAGATATTAAGCCATGATATTGATGTTAAAGATATTTGTGAATTAATTATATTTTTTTCAATCATGGTATAAAGCTTTCCTTACCAACCAACTAAATCATCCACTTTGGAATTCGAGGGTATAGTTTTAACGTATTTCTTCACAAGCATAAAGGTATATCTAAAATTTTTCTTAGACAACTACCCCACCCACATTTTAACACATTGGATATATTTTTCTTTCGTATCCATGAAAAATAAAAAGGAAATAAAATGCTTTATCCAAATTAATTTGCAATCTCAAAACTTCAAGTAAATTATCTAACATCTCTTTAACATTCTAGATAAAAGTGTCATCAACAAATTGCACATGTAAAAACAAACAAACTACAAATGTGTAATTCTTATAAGTGGAAGTAAAATTACTATTGTTAAAGGGACCAAAAAGAAGAAGAAGAAGAAGAAGAAGAAAAACAATGAACAAAGACTAATTCAATACAATAAAGGCAAAGGATTATAATGATAATGAGTTAAGATAAAAAAAACTCTCATAAGAAGCTCAATTTCAATTTTAGTTGCAATATTCCAAATTATGGTTTGAAATGAACATCTCAATTTCCTTACAAATGTAATGAAAAACATCAGTTCTCATAGAACTTGAAGCAATAGAAGTATATAGTTTGTGATGATGAAATAAAACAAAATGAATGTTGAAGATACTCTAAATTTAGTTTCCTTGCAGTTGCAACTAAAAACATCAGTTCTTATACAACTTGCAGCAATTGAAGTACATAGTGATGAATCATAGTTTGCTAAGCCCCAATATCGGGTACGTGATATCAAGTACATGATATAGGGTACGCAATATCGCAGCCTGGATACGATATCGTATAGATGATATCGTGATTCCTATGTTAGCCTATAAATACAACACTCAGGCACACAGTGAGAAACAGTTAGATCATTACTGAGTTCTTTTTGTTAGTTTTTATTTTTCAATTCTTTCCAAGTGCATGCCTACAATGTGATGCTTGTAATTATATGGAACCTTTGTTCGAGTGTGACATACTTGGACATGCACACGATCAGCAATAAAGATCAAAATTACTCCATCATTGCAGCATTCACTTAGCTTTTAATTTTTTTTAACTATTTATTATTTATTGTTATTTTTTGTTGATGCATAAATTTTGGTCGCACCAATACTAGGAAAAAAAACTCATTTTAGGAAACTATTGACTAGGGTGCCTCCCGTATGGGTACAGAAACCTGAGAATAGTCTCAGCTGGTGAGGGCTAAGTGGCCTTTTGCAAATAATAAATTGAAAAGAAATCTGGAAATTAAATAACTATCTCAAAGTTGAGAATACAATAAGTAACTAAAAGAAATGAATTTTCCCTGGTCCTATTGATGTTACTAGTCTGTGACTACCGATGGTATCCACTGTTGGGTAAGAAGACCACGATCACCGTGAGAGAGGGAGAGAGAGAGAAAGAGAGAAGGAGAGACTACCCACTATAGTCCACCAAGGTAGCAATTGTGATCCTTAAATCTTGCTACTGTCTGCCACCTTTTGTGCACTACCATAGAGAAAAAGATTGTCCACCCACATCTACACCACTGAGACAAGCTACCAGCCCAAAGAAAATCACACGTCTCACCTCCTACACATGGGCTATGTTGCCTGCATTGTTGCAAATAGAAAGAAGAGAGAAAGACCACTCCTGACATTGTCGACAAGATCCTCAAGGATTCGATTTTGAGTCATTGGCTCCTATTTTGGACCTTCCTTGAAGATCAGTTGGAAACTTGTAAAGAAAAGAAAAGAAAAGATGAAACCACTGCTTAGTGGAGAGGAAGCTGCCCCTCCAAGATCGATAGCCAGAGCCTATTTAGGACTCCCTAGATTGATCAATAGAACCCTTTTTCTCCCTGGTTTTATAGCCACTACAGCCATCTATAATGATCCCTACATTTTGTGTAACGGCTTAGAAACCACCACCACTTCTTGTGTAATAACGCCCACGTTCTCTAATTAAGTGCCCACTTATGTCCGTAACTTCCAAAATGTCTGCTACTAAAGATCGTAACCACCGTAACTTCTGAAAAATTTGCCACTAATGATCGTAACCATCGCCATTAATGACCACCACCCACCATTAATCATGGTTATTTTAATCATGTTTTAATTATTTATTATTTATTGTTATTTTCTTAGTTAATATTTCCTTTATCATCATTTACTATTCCTGTTAACGCAGAATGAGTACTCCTTAATAACGAACATTCAAGTGTAACTACATGGTAACCCCGTAGCATAATAAGTAGTGCTCCAAGTGATGTGCACTTGGTAATCTCAAAAAGTAGTACACGAAGTCCAAGATGCATATAGATGATTAGGGATAGATGCTCATCGCACTTAGGCTAGCTTAGATCTTATTTTCAATTGCTCATTTTCTTAATTAAGTTATCTCTTATTGTCCTTAGGAGTAGCATAGTAGTAGAAACCACATCATACACCTCACTCTAGACTAAACCATACATGACAAAGCAACTATTAGTCCAAGTGGGAAGATAGCAAACTACGATCGACAAATAATTGCCTACGTGCCACAACTAGTCTGTTCGCGAAGTGCAACTAGATTGCGTGTACACGCTTGTATTCGTATGTGATAAATCATGTTTTTCAATGCTCCGATATTAGGGTGGCTGCAATATCAAGTACACAATATCATGTACCCAATATCGTGGCCCAAGATGCGATATTGTACATTTGATATCGCAAGGTTACTCCCAAGTCTATAAATACAGTGCCGAGGCGCACAATTGGGAGTAAGTTTTTGGTAGTTAAGTAGTGAAACTCTTGTAGTTTGTTCATTTGAGAGTTAGAATATTTTTTAACTGCCCGTAGCAAGAGGTCTAAGTGTGATCAGATCTTTATTCAAGCATTGATGTACTTGAACACATCATTGTGTTGGCAATAAAGACAAGCTCTTTGATTCACTTTGCAGCACTTGAGATTTTCTTTCTTATGCATTTATATATTGTGATTTCATGCAATTTACATTAATGTTATTCATTCAACAATTAGTTTTGATTAATTAAGAAACTAATTAGAATACACAAGCACGACCCCTTCGAACATACATGTGACACTTGGTAGCTCAGAAACAATTAGCGTTTGACAACCCAGTAGTGTTACTCAAAGTTCAAGATGTGTCTGGAAAGTGGGGATGGTTACTTGTGTTAGGCTAGATTAGGCAATAGTTTACTTAGAAATTAATTACTCTCACTTTTATTCTTGTTTTAGGAAATCAAATTAATAAAACATAAAATAATAAAAATCTTATGCCTCACTATGGACTAAACCATACATGACAAAGCTACAACTAGTCCAAGTGGGAAGACAACAAACTACGATCAATGTATAACTATCCTGGTACCACAACTAGTCCATCCGCAGAGTTCAACTGGATCACGTGTACATGCTTGTATTCATATGGTTGAGCATAGGGGTATCTCGTCACTCATCATTAGCACCATTGTCAGGGACTGTAATTCTTCATGTGCTATTTAAAGCTAGTGAAATTTAGTAACCTCATTGTTCGAACCCTAAGAGTCAAATACTACGAAAACAAAAATTATTATTATTATCATTAAATTAAACTTCAATTTTACACTATTTATTAACACAAAATTTCTTCTTCTCACAGGAGCCCATCTCTACCTAGGGCAGTTCAGGTGCCTCAACAATATCGGGTGGTATATGCTCATCCCGATGAGTATGTACCAGACTTTACCTTCATCTTACATCAAGATGAAATGATGTGATGGCACAATATGGAAGGCAACATTATGTTGCCACCTGACTGATCTATTCAATAATGCTCTAGCTAATGCTCATACAACACGAGCTTCAACATTTGCATGGAGAATCTAAGATGTAAGATCCCAACTCAAGGGATTATCATCTCACTAAAGCGCAAAGATTCAAGGATCAGTAGCTGGAGCACCAACACAAGCTTATGAAGGGCAAGGGGTCAAACATCTTTCCACCTCTACTTGGTCCAATTGATGAAGGTGATCATTTCTTTAGTGATTCTCCTCTCTTTGACTTTTTTCAAGGAGCCCTCAACCAGAATGTATAATCCACAGTACACAATCTAGGTTCTAGTCAAAACGGATCCAAGGAAAAAATGGATTCGAAGAAGCAAGTTAAGAAAAGGGGAACAAAGGAGATCATGATCACGATCGTGGTCACAAGCATCAAAGGAAGGATGATAGGTGTCAGCACAGAGCAAGTTCCCCTTCTTCTTCCCCTTCATCGTCATCTTCTTCTTCTTCATTTAGTTCAAATCGTGGCCGTAGAAGAAACAATTGTGATGGAGGTGATCGATGGGACCAAAACAATAGAAGGGATCGTTGGAATAGTCATGACTGAAGATGGGGGTAATCCAGAGAGGCCCATCATCAAGAAAGAATGGCTAGTAGGGAACATCGTATGCACCACCATCATGACCTCGATGAACTTATACTTGCTACTTAGGGCATGTTAAATATTGAAGAGGTTTTGAGGATTACAACAAGGCATGTGAAGGAAAACAGAATAAAGAGGCTGGATATGAACAATATTCCTTCGTTTGAGGAAGGATATGATGCTGATCTACAAAATCACCTCCAAGCCTTCCAAGATGCATGTGCCTTGCAGAATATTGAAAATGATTGGCAAAAGTTGAAATTATTTCCAAGGACACTTATAAAGGAAGAAGAAAGTTGGTATTGATCCTTGGAACCAAAATAGATTAGGCAGTGGAGTACGATGTTGGAACTATTCAATGACAAATATCAAACGTACTCCCAAGTATCCAATCTAAGGAAACAAATTCAAGGGTGGAAATAAGGGAATCATAAGCCCTTGGATGCTACTATTGGCCGATACTACTCTCTATTGCATAGGTGTCCCAGCCATGGATACTCTTAACTTTATCAGCTTCACCATATTGTAGATGGGTTGCAGTTTGAAACCAAGAAAACCCTTAGTGTCTATGGCTAAGGGAGATTAACAGAGTTGAGCGCCCATCAGATTAAAAAATTAATTAAGCAAGTAGCCAAGGAGGAGGAAGAGCCGAGAAAATGTGAAAGTGCAAACGAATACAATAGAAACCCTTCTATTCAGAAAAAGGGATTTGATTTTGTGACAATGAGGATAAATTGGCTAGAGATGAGGTGGTGAATTAGAAAACCTTGACATTCCAAAACTTGCAATCAAAAATCACAGCTAAGGTTCATCAATTATGGGACTCCATGAATAATAGGTTTCAAGCTGTTTTAAAAATTGCTAAAAAGTCTAAGGAGCAAGGTGGTGAGTGAGAGCGTCGAAGATGTAAGGAAGCTAACGTGCCAAATCTAAGGGTAAAGGTAAGATAGTTACGATAGATATGGTTGTGGATAGCAATTTAGATGATGGTGGTGGATGTGATGTTTGCCAGTATGAGCATCTTAAGGGACGTTACCCAGTTGTATTACACTTGCACGAATCTAGGGTGTATTCCTTGCATCCATGACTTGCACAAAGCCAAACAACCAAAAGATTGCCTTATTCACAAGGCAATCCTCGACAATTTCACCAACCACAGTAATATTATCCAAGTGGAACTCCTCCGTAACCTTACAAAATGTACTAGCAATGGCAGCAACCACAATTGTGGGCATTGCCTCCTCCAAGACAACAATACCCTTACTGACAACCAAATCTTTATGATTACTATGTTCAAAAACCTTCATCTTCAAGGGACTCCTCTAGTCATATTGCTACTTACTACTCTTACACTACCCTCTTAAAACATACCAATCACCCTATCCAAGGAGGGATACCACCTACTACCCTCGTGCACCTCCTATTCCTACACCTACTCCTCCACCTCTTGCATAACTACCGCTTGCTCCATCCATGTAGGATGAATTACCTACATAATCACAACAAAGAAATGCTATGAGGGTAGTTAGGGTACAATCGATTAACCCATCTAGCAAGTCAAAAACACAAACAAACAAAAGATCCTTCTTCTAACCTCGTAGTCCACCAAAGCCCTCAGACACATCAATGGTTAGTAATCCTGCTCCTTCACCTTCCTCTGTTTCCTCTCTATCAGAGTCCCCTTCAAAACAAAATCTCTCTTGAATCCATACTGTAATGCTAACACATGTTGTATCTAGTTATATTTGAGCTGGTAACCTACATAGAAAATTAGCTAATCTTTGGAGTCCCCTAGTTTACTTGCAGATTACTGAGAATGAGCCTTGCAAAGCTCTTGACTCTGGTTCTAGTGTTAATCTGATCTCGCATGTTATGTACACCATGTGGAACCTTCCTCCTTTGAAGGAGAGCAACATCCAGCTAGAACTAGTGGACCAGTCCATCACTATTTCATTACGACTGGTTGAAGACATCTTCACCATCGTTTGTGAGTGATCATATCTCGTCAATTTTCTAGTAATCAAAGTGAAGACCTGCAAGAGGGACTTTCCAATTATTATAGAAAGGGCATGACTAAGTACTATGGATGCCAAAATGGACATTATAGATCTTTCCTTGGAAACATCAAAAGAAAATAAATTTGAAAAGATCGAGAAGAAGAGAGTTCCATGTATCATGTACAATGATTCAGGGTGCCATTATGTGTAGAAGTTATAATTAGTAAAGTAAACATATATCTCTGCATGCAAGCAGTGTGCACCAAAAGTTGGCATTTAGAGATGTCTATCCGCAGTAGCCACAAAACAAAAAGGCTCCCAATGGCTGATAGTTGATACTAGCAGCAGTACATTATGCATGGAACTGACTAAGGGCCTAATGTATGAGTACGTTACAAGTATGAATAAACTTGAGCAAGTTCACCACTAGCTCTCCAAAGAAGAAAATGATGATGTCAACTGGGGTGAGCTAGAAATTCTTGATAATTTTAAATGAGAGCCCCTTGAATTGAAGACACTACCGGTTGGAATGAAGTGTGTATTTTTGAAAAGTGGGAGGCCAATTATTATTAATGCAACGCGTGCTACAGAACAAAAGAGAAAATTGATAAAAGTTGTGGAAAAATGATCAGCAGCCTTTGCCTGGTCATATTACAAACTCACTAGGATATTACACTAACCCCACCGTTAAGTCGAAACAACAACCGCAACAACATTTGAATCCCAAGTTAAAATAGATTATCAAAGAGGAGATTAAACTACTCCTCAAAGCACGATTCATTTACCCTATTGCAGATAGTGAGTGGGTCAACCCTCTCGTGATTGTGCCAAAGAAAGGAGGCAAACGGCAGGTGTGCATTGACTTTCAGCTACTCAACATGGTAACTTTCACGGATCATTTTTCATTGCCTTTCATCGACCAAGTGCTAGATACCATTTTGAGGCACAGCCTTTACAGCTTTTTGGATGATTATAGTGGCTATAACCAAATTCAAATTGCACTAGAGGATCAAGCAAAGACAACTTTCACAAGTACTTGGGAGACTTTTGCTAATCGATAAATGTCATTTGGTCTATGCAATGCCCCAACCACATTTCAACAATTAGTTCTTAGCATTTTCCAACAACATATTGGTAGCGAGGTAGAAGTTTTTATGGTTGATTTTTCTACCTATGGAGCAACCTTCAAGCAAGCCCTAGACCATCTTAAGTAAGTGTTGAAGAGATGTGTCAAAACAAACCTCTGACTCAATTGGCAAAAGAGCCATCTTATGGTCCAGGAAGGCACAGTATTGGGGCATCGCATCTCAAAAGTAGGAATCAAGCTAGACCCTAAAAAAATAAGGGTCATCCAAGGAATAACCCACGAACCTAAAATAGTCAAAGAAGTTTCGTCATTCCTTGGTCATACTGGCTACTACCAGCGATTTATCGAGAATTTTTTCAAAATTGCCAAGTTGTTGGTAGAATTGACAAAGAAGGATGCATCATTCATCTGGACCCTTACATGTGAATCAACATTTCAATAGTTGAAGCAAAATCTTGTTGAAACTCCCATTCTTCAAGCACCAAATTGGTCTAGATCGTTTCATGTGATGACCAATGCATAAAATTATGCTTTGGAGGCAATGCTTACGCAGATGAATGATTAAAAACATCCATATTACATTCACTGCGTAAGCCAGAGCATCATTGATGCACAACTAAACTACACCACCACAAAAAAGGAGTTGATGGCAGTGGTGTTCGCTTTAGAGAATTTTAGGTACTATGTACTTGGCTACAAAGTGTTTGTGCACACAAATCATAGTTCCATTAGATTTCTCATGAACAAATCAACAATGAGTCATCATGTCATATGGTGGCTAGTGATTTTGCAAGAATTTGATCTCACAATGATAGATCATAAAGGTGTGGAGAATGTGGTCGCAGATCACTTATCGTGACTAAGATGGGATGACAAGGAGAAAGAGAGTCCTTTATTTGATCAATTTCCTAACAAATCTCTCCTTGCAGGTGCTATTAATGCATAAATGCTTGATGAACCAAAATGGTATGACACCATCCTCACTTATCTACTCAAGAAAGAACTACCACAAGGGCTGAACACTAGAAAGAAACAACAATTTCTTCATCAAGTCAAATATTTCATGGAGATTAATGAAACCCTTTACAAGGTTTGTCCCGATGGCATGGTACATTGGTGTGTCCCTGATACGGATAAACTTCATGTTCTTCAAGATGCTCACAAAGGTCCTTGTGAGGGCCATCATGCTGGGAGACAGATGACCATAAAAATCCTCATGGTAGGGTATTATTGGCTAATAATCTTTAGGGATGCACATCAAGTCATCTGCGCTTGTCATCGTTGCCAGAGGGATGGTGGAATGACAACTTGAATGAAGGGACCACAACAATGGATACAACCTCTTGAACCATTCGATATTTGGGGCATTGACTTTATGGATCCCATCACAACTTTATCAAATGGAAAGGCATATATAATAATCGCAATTGACTATTGTACCAAGTGCGTAAAAGTAGCAATTGTCACCGACTGTACATCCATCACTACTACTCAGTTTGTACAACAAAACATCGTAAATAGGTTTGATGTACCTCATGCATTAATTTCTAATAATGGAATTCATTTTATGGGTGCCTCTTTCCAGAAGCTGATGCAACACTTGGAGGTTGAACATAAATTCCCAACACCATATCACCCCCAAGCCAGTGGTCAAGCTGAAGTTACTAATCAGGAGATTACAAAAAATTTTAATGCATACCATTAGTAAATACCGAAGAGACTGGAGCACTTAATTAAATGATGTCGTTTGGGCCTATCACTCCACATGGAAGCTTTCCATAGGTGATTCTCCCTATGAGCGCGTGTACAAAAAACTACGAACATTGCCCATCCAATCCAAGCTCCATACACTCTCTACAACCTATGACCTTAACCTAGATCTAAGTCTAGCACAGAAAGAACGATTAATGAGTCTCAACTTGCTAAACAAAAATCGATTAATCACCCTGTCATCCAACGAGATGCATAAGGCATTCAACATGAAATGCCATGACCTCAAAATAAGAAAAGTCAAGTTTCAACCAAGAGACAAAGTTCTCTATTGGAATCCTGCACATGTACCCCAACGAACCAAATTTCAAACATTGTGGGAAGGACCTTACATCATTTATGTGACTTTTCCATTTAGGGCTATGATCATCTACAAACCTGATAGCCCAAACAAAAAATAGTTAATCAAAATTCAACAAATAAAACCTTTCCATGAGCCTAAGCCAACCAACTCAACAAACACCTCGTCAAATGGACAACCACACTCAATCTTTTGGATCTCTCCCTTTCAACTTAGTCGTGGGAGAGATGGTCACCCATACTAACACCTTAGGTGGCTCCTTAGTTTTTGACCCTTTTTTCTTACACATTTTTAGTTCTAAAACTTTTTGTTTTCATCTTCTTTGTTTTACATTTTTTATTTTACATATTTATCTTTTTTAAGGTTATTGGTCTTTCTTTGTTTTTGTTTTACACCATCGTTAATATCTTCAATATTTATTGTTTACTCTTTTACTTTCTTTTATGGTTATATTTGCTTGTGTTTGATGTGTTTCTCTACTTTTTTTTCACTAATAAGGTGGCAGGTACAATGGTAATGCACTACTCGATAGTGATATGCTTCATGTGTAATTTGATTGTTGATGTCTAGTTTCTAACTTTGAATGTCGTTACAGACGATTGGGACATGGTTTCTTTTCATGTAACAGGCAGTGAGTCCACATCATCCACCCATCCACATACTTTACGATTTTCCTTATTTTGGAAGCATGCAATCTCTTCTTCGTTAATACAAATTTAATAAATTAGTGACTTGTGTAGTTTCTAGAATCGAGAAGAAATCAAAGGTTTAGACAAGGTGTGGCTTCAAAGGGATGTGGTATTCTTTGTGTTTTTCCATTTTCCTGTGTGCAGGAGTGTTCTCATAAGCTTCTCACCATTCTGTGTCATTTCATAATAGGAAGTCAAATAAGTCCTTGCATGGTGTGGTCCTCATAAAAAAAAAAAAAGATGAGGATTCAAAGCACACCCCTTTCTCCTCTAACTAAATAAAAGGGCTACAAGCACTAATTATGGGACTTGTCTTGTCTCCTCTAACTAAGGCCCTTTCTCACTTCCTACCTTCACTCCAATTTGGAATAGTGGTTATTTTGCGGGAGCATTCTTGTGTCTCAAGGGATGGACTAGCCTTAGAATGTTGACGCGAAGTCACTGAAAGTGGTTGGTTTTGATCTAGACTAAGAAAGGATCCTACCAAGTCAATTAATCACAAACTCCACAAAGGACTATATGTGACCATAATTAGGAACTCCATTCCACTCTCTCTATCATCCATCTATGCTCTTCATGCCTCACCTTGATACTGGTTTCATGTTTTGATTCAATGTTCTAGTTTGATATGTCAAGTTTCTTAGTCAGTTACTTTTGGGTTTTTGTACTTAACTTTTTGTAACCATTAGTCATCCATGGTGCCCACAGACTCCTTGGTTTGAAGTTATGCAAGGGCATAAAAGGCTTGTGCTTGCTTTGGGGATGACCCACTTGCATATCTTTTAGTTTGGTTAAGTTAAGTTCTTTACCCTTAGACATTGTTACAATCAAATTCTTTATATTTACCCCATCCATGTCATCCAATTGTACACACCTTCATAACTATTTGTAATTGATGAGACGCGATATGCACAAGCAGCGATATCTTGGCATTGGCAGCAGCAATCTTGGCGTTGGCAGTAGCAACACTTCTTTCTATCTCTCTCTTTTTCTCAAGCTGCCAACAAAGGCCTGATGTCATTGTAATAAGGTGTTCACCCTTGTTGTCATGAACACCAGTTTTGTCAAGTCTTGTAATAATGATCTGTTCACATGTCATCCCATTAGTTCCATTCCCCTCAATAATTCCATACCTTCCCGATATTATTGTAAGGAACTCGAGGACGAGTTTTCATTCAGTCATGGGGGTATGATGAGACGTGATATGCACAAGCCGCGATATCGCATCCCAGGCGATATCGCGTACGCGATATCACGTCGTCCCCTACGATATCGCGTACGTGATATCGTGGTCCGTCGCCAAATCTATAAATAAGAGGTGGCACTCCCCTCATTTTCCATCCTAGCTAGAAGTAGCGAAGCTCTGGCAGTTTCATCACTCCAGAGTTAGATTAATTTCCCATGTGCCCGCAGTAGGAGTCCTAGAGTGAACGGCTCTTTATTCGAGCAAGTTTGTACCTAAACGCAAGTTGTTTACAGCAATAAAGATGAACTTGATTGGATATACCTTGCAGTGCATGGATAGGATTTTATTTATTATTATTTATTTCTTTCCTAGAATGCGGTACGAGTACGACTTGATTACGAGCATCTAAGGATGTGTACGGCTAGTCAAGGAATCGGCTGCTCGTCGCATGCGGTATGAGTACGACTTGATTACGAGTATTGAGACTACTTGGTAACCCACTAGCGTATTCTAGGATCTATGCTTGGTAATCCCAGTGGTAGTCCTAGTGTGTACGGCTAGTCAAGGAAT
>MNCI01031545.1:0-32242 GCA_015680685.1 Gnetum montanum
TAATTACTTCTTTCTAAGAGATATATCGTTAAGTTCTATATAGCGGCCTTGTATAATATAACTAATCTAGATAACTAGCACCGTCCCTGGCAACGGCGCCTATGATGAGTGACGAGGCACCCCTACACTCAACCATACAAATACGGGTGTTTTCACGCACAATTTGGTCGAACTCTGCAAACGGACTAGCTGTGGCACCTAGATCGTTAAACTTAGGTCACAGTTCGTTGTCTTCCCACTTGGACTAGTATTAACTTTGTCACGTATGGTTTAGTCCAAAGTGAGGTGTATGATGTGTTCCTAATCTAATGCTACTCCTAAAGGCAATGAAAGAGAGTAATATTAACTAATCTAGGAGAAAGGGTAAAAGAATCTAATCTAGCCTAAGTGCGATGAGCATCCGTTCCTTGATTATTTGTACACATCTTGGACCTGGTGCATGACTACCATTGGGATTACCAAGCACAGATCCTAGGTACGCCATTGGGTTACCAAGTAGTCACACTTAAATGCTCATAATCAAGTCGTACTCATTCTGCGTTCTAAGAGTTTAAGAGTGAGAAAGACTAATTAGGAAAGCAGTAAATAAAAATTAAATAAATAAATAAACAATGTGAATGCTGTAATGATGAAGTAATCTCGATCTTTATTGCCGGTCATGTGCGTGTCCAAGTATGGCACACTCGAATAAAGGATGCCATACAATTACATTTACCACACTGCGGGAAGACACTGGAAAATAATCTATCTCTGGAGGGATCAAACTGCCAGAGTTTAGATACAATCTAACCTATTGATGTGAAACAAGGGAGATCCGCTTCTTATTTATAGACATTGCGGTAGACTGCGATATCGTGTCCCATCAATTGTTAATTAGATTAAAACAATTAATTTCTTTATTATCATTAAGAGTTGGGCCAAAGAACATTAAGAATTATATGCCTCACTCTGGACTAAACCATACATGACAAAGCTACCACTAGTCCAAGTGGGAAGACAACAAACTGCGATCAAGGCATAACGATTTAGATGCACAACTAGTCCCATCTATGGTATTTGATCGGATTGTGTGTGAATGCTTGTGATTCATATGGTTGGGCATAGGGGTACCTCACTACTCATCAAACTAATATAAATTGCTACAAGTAAAGTAGCATCATATTTTCAATAGGAAGTTGAAAGAAATAAAATCATCTATTTCAAATACACTTATGCAATAAAATGTTACACAATTATTACAACAAGCTTTCTAGAGGGGTCAAACAAGAATTAGGATTATGAAGAATAGAGGTAGGAGCATGAACACAAAATGCCTAATCTTTTGAATCAACAAAATAGGTTTCCTCTACAATTAATGTATAATTGTAATGCAGGTATAGCTCAAGACATATAGTCCAATTAGAACTTTATAATTTAGCATTACCCACTATAATTGAACCTATGACTTAGAGATTTTAAATGAAGAGTCTTACCACTAGGCTAACACATTATCTAAATATTCTTTTAACAACAATGAGATGTTGGCCTAGTGATATGGGTCTTGGCTTGGTAACCCCAAGTCATAGATTTGATTCTACTAGGTAGCACTAAGTTATAAACTTTTGTAAATATTGGAGTATACCTATGTTTTAATTGTTTTAGGTTCCAAGACCCCCTAAATATTCTTTTAACAATATTTACCATGAAGACATATTGTCAAATTAGAACTATGTGAGGTTTTAGCCTAGTCTCCCCACTAGGTAGCATTGAGTTATAAACTTCTATAAATTTTTGGATGTACCTATATTTTACTTTTTTAGGGTTCCAACATCCCCTCCAACAAATTAGAACTTTACAGCTTAGTATTATCCACCAAAATAAAACCCATAACTTGGAATTACCAAATTATACTCTTATCAAAGGACCAATACCTCACTAGCTACATAGATGTCAGAACTCAAAATAATTTAACTATAAGCATACCCAAGGNTATATAATAGAAGTATTATAGCATATCCCTTTCTAGTGTGGATGGGTGTTAAAACAAAAACTAGATAATATTTAGGTAAGACTCGTGATTGGGAAGCTCTAAGTTAAAGGTTTAATTCTAATGGAAAATGTTGAGTCATAAATAGGTTTCTATCAAAGTGTTATGGGAGTAAATGTTATGTTTCATGTTCTAACATTTACCAAACCTTCCCCCAACCAACCCACTATGTTGCCACCATTATGGAAGTAAAATGGATGAAATAGCTAGTTTGTGATGAAAATAATTTTTTAATATTAAAGGAAAAGGTCTATCTAGCATGTCCAACATTTACATGTTTTAGATCTAATTAGTAATTCTCCTAATAGGAAAAGTCTTGAGATTGCGCACATAGATGAAAAAATTAATGAAAGTTAATCTCCAATAATTTGTTGATGTACAAAATGCACATATTGAAAGAGGGTATTGAATTGAAGTGAAAATCAAGAATGGAAAGATATTCAATATCAAGGAATGAATGCTAATTTGACTCTTCAAATGATAAACAGTGAAAAAGAATTTGTGTAAGTAGACTCAATATAATTGAGAAATGAGACAATAGTAGGTTATAACTAGTGGAATCTCATTCTTTAATAGGTATTATGTAAACAACAGGTTACATTGAGTCATACTTGATGAACACTATGTTTAATAAAGTTTCATCAAAGTATCCTATATCTAACAATGAAGTATTAACCTAGTAGTAAGACTCTTGATTCTAAAGCTCTAAGTCATGGGTTAGATTCTCATGGGCAATGCTAAGTTATAAAGTTCTACTTAACCTATGTATCTTGAGGTGTACTTATATTTCAATTATTTCTAGGTTCTAACACACCACCCCACCTCCACCAACTCTCCACCACCCCTACACAACCCCCCACCTTTAATCATATTTTCTTCAATTTTCTTTGAAATAACCTATATGCATTTGGTGTTTGTATGCTTCAATCATAAAGAAAGACAATAGTAAAACCTTGCAATTATTTTAGATAGTCAAGTCTATCAAATTTCAATAATTCATTATTACACTATAGTTCTTAATATTTAATGATTTTATAAAAGTGTCTAATGTTTCACATTTAAACCATTTGGTTTTGTTTTAGTGAAAAATTAAAAACCTTGAATTGATAATAATATTATTGTCATATTTTTTTGGTTTGAGTAATTACTTGATTTTAAATTTATTGATCCCTTTAATATTTGACTTGATATTTTAAAGATAAAAAGTATATGTAAACAAGCATTTGATTATTATTTCTTTGGTAAAAAAATGTTGGTTAATATGTTAATTTTTTTCTTATTTACATCATGCAACCAATTTACATGGAGTTTTTCTTTCTTAAGATACAAAAAGAATGTTTTTTTCTCTTTATGATTTACTAATTTACTTAGTGAAAACTTATGCTAGATAAAAGAATGATTAACTGTTGTTGTTGTATAGTCATATAAATGTTGCATAGTTTAGAGTTATTACCAAGGTTAAGATAGTTAAAAAAGCATGAATCCACAACTTTTCTATGCAAAATCTATCTTGTTTGGTTGCATTAAATACGCTTTGAGTTCAAATTCAATTTCCTTGGATTATAAGTATACACGAAAACTTAAAAGTAGAAAGATTATCATTTTAACTAATTTACTTATAAAATTTTTTATTTAGTATTTAAAATGTTCTTTCTTAATATTGTATCATTAAGATGTAGTTTATTAGTTGAGGTTTGTGCTGTTGTTGAAATCATAACTATATAGCTATATGTACCCCTAGACATGTAGCCAATAGGAAAGTTTCATAGAACATTAGTTAAGATTGGTGACTTAACATTATATAAGTCACAACTTAATTCCAAAGAAATTTTAATATTTATGCTTAAATTGTGTAGAAAGGTTATGGTTGAAATTGAATTTAGTATAAGTGAGTATAACCTACGCCCAACCCTACAAATTACAAGCGTTCACACGCAATCTGGTTGAATTCCATCGATGGAACTAGTTTGGTATCTAGATTGTTAAGCATTGATCGTAGGATGTTTTCTTCCCACTTAGACTAGTGGTGGTTTTATCATTTATGGTTTAGTCCAAAGTCAGGCATATGATAGTTGATGTTGTTTTGGTCTTATGCTAGTCTTAACGATAATATTAAAATTGATTATTTAACTAATTAACAATAGGAAGATAATGTCTAAAATATCCTAAGGGCAATGAGTGCCCATTCTCAACTTACTATACACATCTTGAACCCATGTATCCACTATTGGAATTACTAAGTAATGAGTCATTGTTGGAATTACTAAGTTATGAGTCATTGTTCGTTGGTGGCGTTGATAAGGCCTCATTGACGTAGCCAACTGCATCGATGAGGCCTCATTCATGAGGCCCCATCGACGCATTTTGACCTATGTTGATGATGCCTAGTTGATGTGGTGTCTATTTTTCGCCTATAAATATGCGGCTACCTGTCGTATTTATGGGAGTCCAGATTTCAATTGTAGCAAAGCTCTTGCATTTTTTCCATTCAAAAGTTAGAATTTTTTCCTTGAGTCTACAGCAGGAGTCATTGAGTGTATGAATATTTATTCGAGCATTGTTGTACTTGAGCATGACAATGTGTGTGGCAATAAAGATGACCTTTCTGATAAACCTTGCAGCACTTTGGATAGATTAGCTCTTTTATTTATGCATTCAACGTTTTCAATTATTTGTTAATTATTCTCAATTATTTCCCAATTATTTTCCAACAATTGAGTTAATGAGATTATTAAACTAGATAGAATAAATACATAAGTACAACTGCTTTGAGCGTAACACATATTCACTTGGTAATCCCAACAACGTTATTGCTTGGTATGCCTAGTAGCGTAGCAATTGGTCGCCCAGCAGTCGATACGTGGGTTCTGGACATGTACAGAAAGTGGGAATGGATAGTTATGTTAAGATTAGTCAAATGATTAGTTAATTAGATATTTAGATTAGTTAATTAAACTCCTTGTTATCTACATTTTGAGCACCCAAGATATAAAATACAAAATGATAAAAATCAGATGCCTCAGTTACACTTAACCATGCCAACGTGCATCATAAGTGTAATTGAAAGAACAACGATTAACCTTAAGGCTAGATTTACTTCCTAAAGGGCTAGTGCATTGTAAACAATAAAGTCTATGGAATTTGACCGAGTTGCATGTGAATGCTTTGTGATTCGTATGGTTGGACATAGGGGTACCTCATCACTCATTATTGGCACCATTACTAGGCCTTTGTTTGTGGAACGTGCACTATTTAGGTTTAAGTGAATACCATTAATATCATTGTATGAAGGTAAAAATCCATATCATTCCCACTATACATAAACTATAAAAGCACACTAACAATTTCATTTTGTTTTACAAAATGTTTTCTTCTTCTCGTAAGCATGACAATACTAAACTATCGATCCCATAGGAATGCAAAGTGGTATACACTCATCCAGATGAGTTTGTATCAAATTTCACCTTCATCCTACATAAGGATGAACAAATGCGATGGCGTGAGGGAGGGCAATGTTGTTTTGTCCCCTAATAGATCTATACCTAAAATGCTAATTAAAATCTTTCAAAAGTTGGGCATAGCAGATCTTCACGAAGAGTATGTTGTGGATGGATATGACACTCAAAACTATCATCCCACTAAAACATAATGTAAGCAAGACAAACGTTAGGAGAAACTCCATGAAGCTACAAAGGGAAAACATTACACTAACCCCTTGTTCCTACTAGATCAAGAGAACAATGAGGACCCTCCCTTGGAAGGTTCTCAACATGAAGATTCTCCACGTCTTGCTAATGATGGTGAGGGTGTGAACTTGACCTTGCGATTAACTATTCATAAACTGGGTTCAAGAAACGGTGATAGCCAAAGTAGGGACTCAGGTGAACATTACAATAACAAGGGATCTAAGGATGGATATTGTAAAAAACATAAGAGTGATGGCAGACACTGCGGTGGCAGTGGTAGTCCACCTTCCTCTCCATCCTCTTCATATGATTCCTAACATTCCTCTTCATCTGACGATTCTCATAGAACTTATCATCAAAACAACCGTGATGAAGGTAATCGATGAAATAATAATGATCGTGAAGGCCACCAAAATTGAAGGGTTGGCGAAAACCATCATCGACGTCATCAATGCAGCGATGATGATGAACCTTTACTAACAACTCGAAGTATGCTTAACATTGCTGAGGCAATAATAATTCCAACTAGGCATATAAAAGATAGTTGGAGCAAGCAACTAGATATGAACAATATCCCAAGATTTGAGGGGGGATACAACTATAATCTACAAACACATCTGTAAGCTTTTCAAGATGCTTATGCCTTACAAAACATCGAGAACAAGTGGTAGAAACTCAAGCTTTTCCCAAGGACACTCATTAAGGAAGTTGAAAGTTGGTATTGATCCTTAGAACCAAAATATATTCGAAGATGGAGTACCATGTTAGAATTGTTCAATGAAAAATATCAAATGTACTCTAGGGTGTCTAATCTAAGCTAGAAAATCCAAGGCTAGAAATAAGGAGCACATGAACCCTTGGATGCTGCCATGGGCCAATATTATTCAATCTTGCATAGATGCCCTAGCCATGGTTACTCTCAAAGGGAATAACTTCTCCACATCATAGATGGGCTCAAGGCAAGAACGAGAAGGACCCTTGGGGTGTATGCCCAAGGGAGGTTGTTTTAAATGAAAGCTCATTCAATCTAAAGGCTAATTGAGTAGGTAGCAAAAGAAGAAGGTTAGCTACAAAAAAGGGAGTGTGCTAAAGAGTATAATAGGGACCCATCCATTAGAAAATGAGAGGTCCAATTTTGTGACGAGAAGGAGTCATCACTTGATGAAGTGGTGAACAGAAAGACCTTGCCTATCCAAAAATCTATTTTTGACATTTCAGCCAAGGTTGATAAGTTATGGAACTCTTTGGATGAAAATTTTTAAATCGCTTTAAAAATTGTTGAAGAATCTAAAGAGTAAATTAGTGATTGTAATCATAGACAATGAAAAGAAGCTGAATGTGTCTACCAAAGAGGTAAAGACAAAGCTATTGTAGTAGAGGAAGTTATGGAGTCTAACTCTGATAATGAAACCAAATGTGACATCTGTCAAAATGAACATCCAAAGGGATGTTGTCTTGTGGTGTCACACTTACAAGAATCTAGAGTGTACACATTGAACCCTCACCTAGCATGTAGGCAAGCTCCAAGATGATTGCCTTATCCTCAAGGTAGTCCAAGATAGTGCCACTAGCAACAACAAGCTTACTACTGAAGTGGAACTCCTACATAACCTTATGAGTAGTACCAATAGTGGTACCAACCACAATCATGAGGAATGCCACTGCCAAGGCAGTAGTACCCTTATAGGCAACCAAATCCATACGAGTACTATGTTCAACAACCTATCTCCCCTAGAAGTTGAGCAAGTCATGCATCATTCCAACATCACTATTACCCTCCATAGTACCACTAAACAAATTCACCATCTACTCGAGGGAAAAACTCATATTAGTATCCTTATCATCCTCCACATCCCTCTGCACCTACACCTCCACCTTTAACTCAGTTACCTCATACTCCATCCATGTAGGGTGAAATTCCTCCATCAATGTAGGGTGAAATTTCTCCATAGCTGTAGCAACGAAATGCTATAAGGGTTGTACACTCACAACCCATTTTTCAACCTAGTGGTATGGATAATCAATTAATGAAATGACCTTTCTTTTGGCCCAACAGTCCTCTCCAACCATCACAACCTACTATGGCTGATCACGTTGTATCTCTAGTACGCTCATCCTTTGCATCAAATACCTTTGAGCACCCTTCAAACTAAGTGCTACCTAGGATTCGCACTATAATGCTAACTCATGATGTTTTTGACTAGATCAAGGCTGACAACCTTACTACAAAAATATCTAATCTAGGAAGTCCACTCATTTTTCTATAGATTGCTAGACAATATCCATGCAAGGTTCTTCTTAACTCTGGTTCTGGAGTTAGCCTCATCTCCCATGATATGTATAAAGCCTAGAACCTACCTCTCAAGAAGAGTAACATTTGTTTAGAATTAGCATATCAATCAATTACAGTTCCTTTGGGATTAATAGAGGACATTGTAACCATAGTTTGTGGGTGGTCCTATTCTGCTGTTTTTTTGGTAATCAAGGTGGACAACTACAAAATTGACTTTTCCATCATCATGGGAAGGGCTTGGTTAAGTACAGTTGATGCATGAATGGGTATAAGGAACTTATCTCTCGAAATATCTAAAGCGAATGAGTTAGGAAAATTTGAGAAGAAACATATTCCATGCATCACGTATAGTGATAACAAGTGCAATATCATGCAAAAGATTTGGTCAATCGGAAGCACATACATGAAGGCATGTAATAAGTGTGTGCAAGAAATTAATATTCAATAGTGTTTGTACATAACAGCGACAAAGTAAGAGGGCACCCAGTGGCTGATAGCTGATTCAGATAACAGCACAATATGCATTGAGCCAATTGAGAGTTTAACTTGTGCATATGTTGAAGGCATGGACAAAATTGAACAAGTCCAGTTGCAACTCTCTAATGAAGATGATAATAACTATTGGGGAGAGTTGGAGATCCCTAATCACTTCAAGTAGGAGCCCTTAGAACTAAAAAATTTACTAATTGGAATGGAATATGCATTTTTAAAGAATGGTAAACCAGTCATCATTAATGCCAAACTTGCTCCTGAACAAAAAGAAAAGTTGTTAAAAGTGTGAATAAATGATCAATAGCCTTCACTTGGTCATATCCAGAACTAACAAAAATTGATCCAAGGATATGCCAGCATTGCATCTATACTGACCTAGCCATGAAGCCTAGAAGGTAACCACAGAGATGGCTAAACCCTAAATTGAAGCAAATCGTAAAGGAGGAGATAGAGCAACTTCTCAAGGTGGGGTTTATGTACTCAATCGCGATTAGTGAATGGGTCAGCCCACTCGTAATTGTACCAAATAAGGGTAGTAAATGGTGGATTTGCATTGACTTTAGGTTGTTAAATATGGCAACATTTAAGGATCACTTTCCTTTGACATTCATGGATCAAGTATTAGACACCATATTCGGGCATTGTTATCATAGTTTCTTGGATAGTTATAGTGGCTATAACCAAATCCAAATTGCACCAAAAGATCAAGCCAAGACAACATTCACGAGTCTCTGGGGAACTTTTGCATACTGTAAGATGTCTTTTGGCCTATGCAATGCCCCTGCAACATTTTAACACTTGGTCCTTAGTATCTTTCAATAACAAATTGGTAGTGGTTTTGAAGTTTTCATGGATGATTTCTCCACCTACGGAGATACATTTGAGCAAGCCTTGGACTGACTTGAGCAAGTACTAAAGAGATGTGTTGAGACAAACCTATGGGTCAATTGGCAAAAGAGCCATCTCATGGTCCAAGAAGGCATTATGCTAGGGCACCAGATTTCTTAGAAAGGGATTGAGGTAGACCCAGATAAGATAAGGGTCATCCAAGGAATAACACATCAACTAGAGACTATCAAAGATGTTCGGTCGTTCATTCGACACATTGGTTACTATCAGCGTGTTATTGAGAATTTCTCTAGGATTATTAAACCATTTATAGAACTTATAAAGAAAGATGCATCTTTCATATGGACCAAGGAATGTAAAAATGCATTTCAACAATTAAAAGAAAAACTCATAGAAACACCAATCCTACAAGCACCTGATTGGTCCAAACCATTCCATATGATAGACGCATCTAACTATGCTTTGGGAGCCATGCTCATGCAAATGGACGATAAAAAACATCCATATTATATCCACTGTGCAAGTCGAAGCATTGTTGGGGCATAGTTAAATTACACCACCACGGAAAAAGAATTAATGGCAGTGATGTATGCTCTAGAAAAGTTTAGACATTATATGCTAGGTTACAAAGTATTTGTACATACAAACTACAATGCAATTCACTTCCTTATGAATAAGTCGACGATGAGCCCTTGTGTTATACGGTGGCTTGTGATCTTGCAAGAATTTGATATTACTATGATGGA
This sequence comes from Gnetum montanum, assembly GCA_015680685.1. NCBI lineage: Eukaryota > Viridiplantae > Streptophyta > Gnetopsida > Gnetales > Gnetaceae > Gnetum > Gnetum montanum. The sequence continues at coordinate 10,093 of MNCI01031545.1, forward strand.
TTAAAAAGGACTTGAAAATGTGGTCACTAACCATGTTTCTTACTTAAGATGGGATAACAAAGAGTTGATTAGTTTCCAAACGAACTCCTCTTTACTGGAGCAATAAATGAACACATGCTTGAAAAAGCAATATGGTATAATGACATCCTCACATATCTTCTCACTCAAGAGATGCCACAACACTTGGATTTTATGAAGAAGAAATTTCTTCATTGGGTCAAATTCTTCATGGAAATTAACAGACATCTTTACAAGGTCTGTCCGTTGGTGTGCCCCTGACGAAGATCAACTACACATTCTTTAGGATGTTCATGAAGGACCTTACAGAGGCCACTATACATGGAGATGCATAGCCATAAAAATCCTGATGGAAGGGTACTATTGGCCCACAATCTTTAAGGATGTCCACCAGTTTGTCAAGTCTTGTGAATGTTGTCAATGTGACGGGGGGATGATCGCTCATATGAAAGGTCCTCAATAATGGATTCAACCACTAGAACCTTTTGACATATGGGGTGTTGATTTCATGGGTTCCATCACACCCATGTCTAACGAGAAAGCGTATATTATAGTAGCAGTTGACTATTGCACAAAATGGGCAAAAGTGACAACCATTACAGTTTGCACATCATCCGTTGCTATTAGATTTATACAACAACATATTGTAAATAGGTTTGGGGTGCGTTCACTAATTTTTGATAATGGAACTCATTTCACTAGTGCCACATTTAGAAAATTAATGCAACACTTGGGTGTAGAACATAAATTAAAAAAACCTTACCACCCCTAAGCCAACGATCAAGTAGAGGTAAATAACCAAGAGATTACTAAAATATTAACACAAACCATTAGCAAATATAGGAAGGATTGGAGCACAAAACGTAATGATGCTCTTTGGGCTTACTAATCAACTTGGAAACTTCCTATTGGATATTCTCCCTATGAGTTAGTATACGAAAAACTTCCAACACTCCCGATTCAATATGATCTCTGTACACTCTCAACGGCCTATGAACTAAACCTGACCTAAGTTTAGCACAAAAGGAAAGACTGATTAATTTGAATGTGCTAGATGAAAATTGCTTAGTGGCCCTATCTTTGAATGAGGTGAACAAGGCATTCAGCAAGCAATGCCACAACCTTAGAATTAGGAAAGCATGGTTTCAACCAGGAGATAAGGTCCTCTAATGGAACCCCACGCATGTAGCTCAAAAGGAAAAATTTCAAACTTCATGGAAGGAACCTTATATAATTGATCAAACATTTTCCTCTAGGGCCATGATAATTTACAAACCTAACAACTCAAATAAAAAGTAATTGGTCAATATCCAACAAGTCAAATCTTTCCTAGAACCAAGATTGACCTGTGTAAATACCACCTCATTTGATGGATACCAATGTTCTATTTTTTGGATCTCCTCCTTCCATCTTAGTCATGGAGGAGATGGCCATCCATGCTAGCCATTACTATGGCCTCTTAGTTTTTCTAGCTTTTTGTTTTACACATTTTTAATTTTACAAATTTTTGAATTTCAAAATTTTTTTAATTTTATACCATTTTTAGTACATTTAAATTTTTTTGATTATTTTACACTTTCTTATATATTTTACTTTATTTTGTCTCTTGTGTTTCTTTTGATTAAGTGTCATATTTTCTCATTTATGCTAATAAATCTGCTTTATTGTTGCAGGAAACAATGCTGTTGTTGTTGTTTACTAATGATGGTTTGTGGTTAATGTGTGATTGTTGATGTTTGGTTTCTATTTTTGAATTCTGATGTTTGATGACTTTGATGTGATTTGTTTTTCATGGGATAGGCAGTGAGTCCACGTCATCCACCCATCCAAAGAACACTATAGTTTTCCTTATTTTTGGAATTTCAGGTTCCTTTTTCATTAAAGAAAGTTTTAATCAATCGGTGACCTTGGTAGTTCTAGAATCAGGAAGGATCTGAAGGTTTGGCAAAGGGTGTGACTTCAAGGGGCCTCAATAATCTTTGTACTCTTCTTCTTGCTTGAGTGCTTAAGTGTTTTTCATGGACTTCTCACTGTTCCATACCACCAATGATAGGAAGCCAAATAACATTGTAGCATGGTGTGGTTTCCATCATTTAAAAAGAAAAAAAAATGATGGGAATTCAAAGCACACCCATCGACATAAATAAGTCCTCGCATGATGTGGTTCCCATTAAAAAAAAACAACAACAACAACAACAACAATGGGAATTCAAAGCACACCTCTTGGATAAATAAGAAGGGCTACAAGCACTGGTTATGGGACTCAAAAGACATACACCTATGCTTGAAGGTCGCCTCTAACTAAGGCCCTTTCTCTCTCACTTTATACTTCTCTCTCCTCTTTGTGGAATGATGGTTGTCTTACGGGGACATTCTTGTGTCTCAAGTGGGAGGATCGATCTTAGAGTGGTGATTCAAAGTCACTAAAAGCATATGGTTTTGGTCTGGATTGAGGATGGAACTTCTAGAGTCATTTTAACCACAATTCCACCAGGGACTTCTTATGACCTTAATTTGGAACTCCATTCCACCTTCTCTATCAACCATCGATGCTACCATAATTCACCTCACTACTAGGTCCTATATTATGCTCTATGTTTGAGTCTGATGTATTGGGATTCTTGAGTGGATTCTTTTGGGTTGGTCCTTAACTTGTCATAACCATTAAATCGACTATGGGCCCCACAGACTCCTTAGTTGAGGTTATGCAAGGGCAAAAAGGGCATGAACCTACTATGGGGAGGACCCACTTGCATAGCTTTTGGCTTGATTAGTTAAGGTTCCTTACCTTTGACATAGTTACAATCTTATATTTTGTATTTTCCATTGTGTAAACTACTCAGTACTCCTTAATCTTTCATTGCATTCATCCATTAAATCAAAGTTTCTCCATTTTTTTGAATTTATGAATTTCAATGCCCTCTTCTCATGATTTCATACTATTCTTGGTTTTCTAAGCTTTCATTTGATCCCAATTTCATGAAAAAATTCCTTGTATTTTGAAAGTTTGACCAAAGTCAACAAAAGTCAATGGTGGTCAACAGTTGCATCGTCGAGGCCTCATTGACGTAGTTGACCTCATCGATAAGGCCCCATCATGGAGGCCTCGTCGACATAATACAAAAATACTATATATACCACTGGACACTTTGGAATTTTTTGTCATTTGCTCATAACACACGGGGAATTTTTGCAATTTTTCAAAGCCCAAAACCTTCCAAAGCCCATAACTTTCAAACTGTTTGTCCAAATCACTCCATTTTTCAATCCTACACTTACTGCAGGTAAGATCTTTATTATGGGGGCCACAAAACTTAAGGTTTCCAATGCAATTTTTGAAAATTTTTTTTAACTCCCCTAAGGGTTAGTAACTTTAATCATACATAAACATCAACTTTCTCCAAGTTAACCCTTCCAACAACCTCTGAGATGATGTATCAATGGTAAGGCATAAATAGAAATAACAATTAAGTTAATTAAATCAGCTATAATCACAGCTTAGCCAAGTGTAACTACCCTCAAGAGTTAAGGTATCCCAATTGTTTTAAGGTTACACAATGATTGCTAATCCATGGTTCTATTGTGATTGCAGATGGCACCCAAACCAAAGTACCCACAAAAAAGAGAACCCTCGCAACCATGGGAGAAATGACCTAGAGCTAGAAGGGGCCAACAAGAAGGAGGCCAAGAATAATAAGAGGTGACCCATGGAACAAGACCTCTTCGGGAGGAACCTAAAGTGGAATCTGTTCGACAAATTCCAGAAGAAGAAGTGTCTACTGAACAATCTCAATGAGGAAAAGCACCTGGACATGTGCCTAGGCTTGAGGTCACTCTGACTCAAGCCTTCCTAGACATCATCAAGTCTCGAGAGCTCCAAAGATCAGTTCTTCAAGAAATAAACTTCGGGCCATTTTTGGAGAAAGCTCTAGAAGATGTCAGAATACAATTGCAAACCTCTCCCATGTGGCCAATCATCACGACCAATGGGAAGTGGTATATGGGAGAGACCTATCTTTTCTAGAATAGCCGAAGGCTAGGGTCTATTGTAAAGATCAAGGATGTTCAAGTGTTCCATTCGACGGAGGCCATCACATAGGCATTGGTGTTGCCTGACATTAGAACACAGCTAGCGAGAATATCAACAAAAATTGACCCTGAGGCAAAAAGGAAATGGACCTAGTAATGTTACAGGGTGGACCATAAGGAGTATGACATGCTCACACCGGCAAAGTGAATTTATTTCAAGATTGTAGCCTATCATCTCAATCCAATGGTGAAGCCAAGTAAGGTGACTGCCTTCTCCATTCGTGCATGCACTACTCTAAGTGAGAAATTTCCCGTTAACCTTTCACAACTAATTTATTTGGAGATTGAGAAGTGTTTCAAGAAGAACAAATGTGGAAGGAGGACCCTATCCTTTCCATGCCTAATAAGAAAACTTTGTAAGAGGATAGGTATTATTCGCTATTCCAATGACACTCTTAGGCATACTCCCTTGGCCTCATGGGCAAAAATTATGAAGGACAAAATGCCAGCAACCATCCAAGAAGAGGAGTTGCCACTACCACCACCCACTCAGGAGATAACATTGGAGGCCTAGGCCATCCATGAACATCTACAAAAAATCCAAGAGCAGCTCTTGAGTGAACAAAAGTAGCAAGCAGGAATGAGTGGGGCAAATCCATCTATGTATCAACTAGCCATGAGTTACCTTAATGAGGTGGCTCAAATAGTTAGCCAGATGGAGAGGGGTGGTTCCATTTTCTCTGCCCAAAGAACATAGCTATCTTTGAGGTCAGATCCCAATGCTTGGGAGGTGATGGTGTCACTAGTGACACATCATTTATTTCCAGAAATCTCTTCAAATGTTGCCACTTTCTCGAGGAGGTTGGAGGAAGGTGAGGAGGCAACTTTCTTGGTGATGTAGCACCAAGGGCAAGAAACAATGGCAGAAGTGGTAGCTGACCATGTAGCTAAAGCACTAAATGCATCGATGACATCTATACCAAACGTATCTACACTTCAAGATGTGCAGACATCCGCAGGCACGGTCAACGAGAAAATGAATGTAGCTTAGCACGAACAATTGCTGGAACGACTGGTGGGAACCAGGCAACCAACTCCAAATATCTTTGATATTTTGGAGAACATCACTGCAACCTAGTCAAAGCTGTTGAATGCAACGGGCAAATGCATCATTTTGGGAGGGCAACTAAAAACTGCCCAAAAGCAAAATCAATGCTTAGCTGCAGAGGTCGTTGAACTTCATGCCCAACTTGTAGAGCAAACAATCCTTTGCCTAATAATGATAAGAGATGAAGCTACCAAACAGCTTCATGAACAACTTCAAAAGGCTGAGGAGGAAGTAGTAATGACCATCTTCAAATAGTCCATGACAGAAGTTGAAACACATTCAATTAAAAAGGACTTGAATCAGATGCGCCAAGAAAATGAAACATTGACTGCACAAGATCATCACCTACAAAATGTTGATGCTCAAAGAGATCAAATGTAGGAATTCATTCATCAACAACATGAGCAACTTGCTAGGGTTAACACTAAATGGAGAAAATTAATCGTAGAAAACCAAAATCTTTCAATGGAGGAGGTGCATACCTTCCGACAAAAGTCTACCATCGAAATCGCCACTTGGAAGAACAAAGCTCTCAAGTTTGAGAGGGTGAAAATCACTATAGGGACTAGGTTGGCTTGCAAAATGAAATTAATGCAAAATGATGGCTAAAGTGAATGAAGCCCTTCAGCAACTCTAGCTAGGAAGAGAGATGTGGTAGCCCATCCTTGATGGGATTGATGCCTATAACAAAGTAGAGATTTGTTTAAAGGAGTTCCAGATCGAAAAAATGACAGAATATATGGAGTTGAGCAATCTTCGTTATGTAAACCTGGCAATGTTGACAGCTGGACGACCATGGTCAGAATTGGAAAAGTAGGTGGCTAGCTCATATTTGCTATATGAGGCCAGGTTCAAACATCACAAAGAGACTAAGCAAAAGCTTGAGATTACTAACGCTGAACTCGAAGTCCTTAAAGGATGATTCAAAAATCAACGATCCAGCATCGAGGACCTAGCCAGACAGATGAATGACTACCAGGAGTTGAAGAACACAATGTGAGCATTCGACATTGAACATAAATAGTTCACTACCTAGTTTGCCAACGTTAAGGAGTTGTTTCGAGTAATCCCATGCCCTTGGGATGTGCCCGTTCCAACCCACATTAGGGAAGATGCATGGATGATGCATGATCAGTAAGGAGGAGAAAATGAAAGCACTGTTGGATGCTTTTTGTCTCCCACCTGAAGTTGTAGTAGTGGCAGGACAACCATAGCCTCAACCACCACCAATACGTGAAGCTGATGAAGGTCCCTCGGAGCCTCAGGAACCACCACCACTTGGGACCATTTGATCTTCTTCATCAAGCTTCACATCATCAAGGAACGTGTTGTTCAAATTTTTGATGAGTTGTGTCATGGTGTTCAATTTTGTGTCTTGAACATCACCATTTTTGTAATGTGTTGATTTGTACACCTGGGCACTCCATTTTTTGTCAAGTCAGTTAAGTTTGTTTTGTTGAAAGAAAAGTTAATCAATAATCCCATACCTTTCCAATTTTGTAAAAGAACTTAAGGATGAGTTTTCATTTAGTCATGGGGGTATGATGAGTCGTCGTTGGTTGGCTGTGTTAACGAGGCCTCGTCCACGCAATCGACCATGTCAATGAGGCCTCGTCCATGAGGCCCTGTTGACACATTGTGATGTACATCGATTATGCCTCGTCGATGCAGTGTCTATTCGTCACCTATAAATATGTGCCTACTCGTTGCATTTATGGGAGTCCAAATTTCAATTGTAGTGAAGCTCTTGCATTTTTTCCATTCGAAAGTTAGAATTTTTTCCCTAAGTGCCCATAGTAGGAGTCATTGAGTGTATGAATCTTTATTTGAGCATTATTGTACCTAAGCATGACAATGTGTGCAGCAATAAAAATGAGCTTTCTGATAAACCTTGTAGCACTTTAGATAAATTAGCTCTTTTATTTATGCATTCAATGTTTTCAATTATTTGTTAATTGTTCTTAATTATTTCACAATTACTTTCCAACAATTGAGTTAATGAGATTATTAAGCTAGATAGATTAAATACATAAGTACAATTGCTTCAAGTGTAACACGTATTCACTTGGTAATCCCAGCAATGTTATTGCTTAGTATGCCCCGTAGCGTAGTGATTGGTCACCCAGTAGTGGATATGTGGGTTTAGGACATGTACGGAAAGTGGGAACAGATACTTATCTTAGGATTAGTTAATTAGATATTTAGATTAGTTAATTAAACTCATTTTTATCTACATTTCAAGCACCAAAGATATAAAATACAAAATGATAAAAATCAGATGCCTCAGTTACACTTAACCATACCAACGTGCATCACAAGTGTAACTGGAAGGACAGCGATTGATCTTAAAGCTAGATTCACTTCCTAAAGGGCTAGTGCATTGGAAATGATAAAGTCCACGGAATTTGACCGAGTCGTGCATGAACGCTTCATGATTTGTATGGTTGGGCCTAGGGGTACCCCAGTGCTCATCACCAAGCATTATGCTACTATGTGTACCAAGTAATAATGCTACTAGGATTACTAAGCGAATACGTGTTTACACTCGAAACTAGTCATGCTCATTCCACCAATTGATTAATATGCATAAAACCATAAATATTAACTAAGTACATGAAGAGTAAATTGCATGGAAAGTAAATCTAATCTAAGTTAAAGTTCTGCGATGAATGTGAATCAATCTCAATCTTATTACCATTCATGGAATGTGTCCAAGTACAATGCCACTTGAATAAGACACCATACAATTGACTCAAATTCACATTGCGGGCACTCAATGATTGTTGGCAAAAATCATGAAATGAAACTGCAAGAGTCTAGCTACAAAATGACCGAAAGGTGTCTCATATGTAATGGGTGCTTGCATATTTATAGGTGAGAAAAGACCTTGCGTCAATGCATATGCATCAATGCATCAACACATGCATCAATGGGGATGCGTTAATGCATGCCCGTTGACACAACCAACTAATGATTCATCAAATGCAATAGGGAAAATGTAGAAGGAAGTGAGAAGATGCTTTATTAATATGGAAATAATGTATTTGAGTCATGCCCTAAGGGTTCCTTGGGGTTATCATTCTTTAGCATCTATATCTTAGAGACAATCCAGCATTTCCACCTTAGTTAGGCTTGAACTGAGCCATAAGGGATGACCAGTCACCTTCCTTTCGTGCTTCACCCAACACTCATTACTCGCTTTTATTGGCTTTACAACTCTATATTGGCATGAACTCTAATTCCCAAGTATAAATACCTCAATTCAAATGCCCAAAGTTTGCCTCAAAAGACATGCTCGATATTATAACATGCCCTTTCAGGTCTTATTACAACATGCCCTTTTAAATCTTATTACAATAATTACATCATTGATTACGAAACAATACTATCTTTGTTACGGAACAATTTCATTTGGGAATGGGGACATGATAGATTACATGGAAGGAGGCTTGTGACCTCTATGGTTTAAATAGAAAAAGAGAAAAATATTTTGGAAAATTAATTTCTGATCTTGAGAATTTATTTAAAGTTGACAATATTCCACATCAAGCATTTCTTGATATTTTTTGAAAGGATGGCAAATCTGTTTATTCTTTGAACTCCAATGTTGCTTACAAGATTATTACAAAGAATAATTTTATTCACTACAATTCAGTAAGGCGAAGAATATGAGTTATCATCACACTTTTGACTGGAGAAAATGAAAGATATTTGAAGAGCTCGTACATTTTCAAAAATTCGTAATGTTTATGGTGTCTTATTCATCAAGGTTTTCCTATCGGCACTTGTCTTAAACATATGAAAATTATTTCTCCTTAATGTCCTCTTTCTGTAAGTGAATATTTTTTTCTTGTGTCTTTTTTAGTATCATGTTGCACATCATGCTTGGAAATAGACATCTAGAATTTGTAATAACTTTCAACCAAGGATTAATGAAATCATTATTGGTGATCAACTTCTTTGCATGTGAAAGTGTCTTCGACTACTTGTTCTCTACTCCATTTGGAAACTTCAATGTATAGTTATTTTCTAGTAGTAAGAGCATAACAATGATCTTTCTTTAGTAGTTAAATATCATGTTTTCAAAGATGTTACTTTTTAGCTGTAACTTCAAATAAAAAAGCTTCCAATGAGAGCTGAATAATTAATTTATTTTCTAAAGTATTAATTTTTTTTATTTTGAAGACTTAAGGATGGGAGGCTTTCAAGTTTTGTTGCTATTTGTTCATTATTTTTAATTAATGTGTTCTTTTTTCTTTAGAGAGAGCTTTCTCCTTCTCTTTATAAGAAATCCTTTAGTAAGAGTGAAAACCTGTGAGAGTATTTTTTATCGTGTCTTATTCATCAAGGTTTTCCTATTGGCACTTATCTTAAACATATGAAAATTATTTCTCCTTAATGTCCTCTTTTCTCGTGTCTTTTTTAGTATCATGTTGCACATCATGCTTGGAAATAGACATCTAGAATTTGTAACAACTTTCAACCAAGGATTAATGAAATCATTCTTGGTGATCAACTTGCTTTGTTTACTTTTTTTCTTTGCATTTGGAAGTGTCTTCAACTACTTGTTCTCTACTCCATTTGGAAACTTCAATGCATAGTTATTTTCTAGCAGCCAGAGCATAACTATGATCTTTCTTTAGTAGTTAAATATCATATTTTCAAAGATGTTACTTTTTAGCTATAACTTCAAATAATAAAGCTTCCAATGAAAGTTGAACAATTAATTTATTTTCTATAATATTAATTTTTTTTTATTTTGAAGACTTAAGGATGGGCGGCTTGCAACTTTTGTTGCTATTTGTTCATTATTTCTGATCAATGTGTTTTGTTTTCTTTAGAGAGAGTTTTCTCCTTCTCTTTATAAGAAACCCTTTGGTAAGAGTAAAAACCTGTGAGAGTGCTTTTGAACAAGGGAACGACTTGATTTATTTCCTATCCTTTGTGGGCGAGGGTGGGTTAAAGGGGTTTCTCATGATTAGTTATAAGGATGAAAATTTGAAAAGACATTCCCAAAAGTGTTGGGCTTTTTCTTTAGACTCTCTCTTCATTGATCTAATGTACTTATAATTTTTTAATATTATGATTCATTTTTTTTGGGTTTAACACCCCCCTTCCCACATATATACCTTAAGACATATAGCTAACATTAATTTTGTAAAATTTAAGCATACCCATTAAAATCACACTTGTCACTTGCAAATTCTAAGTAACATGCTCTACTCAACTAAGTAACTAAGTAACATCTCACTAACCACAAAATGTAAGTTTGAGTTCCTTTTGGTAGATAGGCTGGTTATCAAGTGGTTTGACTTTATTACTAAAAATAAATAGTTATGCTTGTAGGGCTTAGATATAAGCTTTTTTGTCATGAAAACAATGAGGTGTTGGCCTAGTGGTAAGACACTTGATTTGGGAACTCCAAGTCATGGATTTAATTCTGGTGGTGAACAACGTTAAGTTATATAAAGTTCTAATTAGACTATATATCTTGGGGTGTACCTATGTTTCACTTATTTTAGGTTCCAACACCCCCATGATATAATTATGGTCATACCATAAAAACTAACACAAAATTTATGATAATAATAATATACTAGGATTTTAATGTATGTATAGTAGGGGGGTTATTGCAACCGCAAAATAATTGTAATATAGGTATACCTCAAGATATATAGTCCAATCAAAACTTTATAACTTAGCATTGCCTATGTAATAACATAAACCAAGGTCGAACAACTACCATGGCAAAACTTATTTAACATTAGTTTTGATGTTTTTTAACATGAAATATTCTCCATAAAAAGGTAAAAGTTTAATTCTCAATGTTGCAATTATAGGATTTCATTAATTTGAAGAAGAAAAACTTCTCTTGGCTAAATAATAGATATATATTATAAATGCATAACTAAACAAATATTTATTATGAAGGAGTGCTCCAAGGTTTGGGTTTGGTTTTGTTAGGCATCATTGAGTTATAAAGGCCTAATTTCACAATGAGGTGTTAGCCTAGTTGTAAGACTTTTAATTTGTAGGTACTAAGGTAAGTTATGGGTTTGATTCTAATGGGCAATGCTAATGCTAAGTTATAAAGTTAACTTGGCTATATGTGTTAAGAGGTAAATATTTGTTCCAACACCCCTTATAAAGTTCTAAGTTCTAATTTTGTAGTGTTGGAACCTAGAAAAGAACCTCATATCAGCCATCACGATATTGCACCAGTTGGGTGAAACACATTTAACTATTAATCACAGTAAACATTGATGTCAATGTTCCAGTGTTGTAGATGCCAGCCAACGAATGCAAAATTGCAAAGTTCAGAAACAACAATAAACGGCAGATCTCAACCACCAAAACAAGGAACGCCTTTAATTGTTTGAATAATCTTAAATACTTTTGTTCTTCCGGCGGTGGTGGAGAACATTGCAAAGGGAAGCTTGTACAGAATCCTGGAGTAAGCAATTGCGCTTCGTTCACTCCTGCAGTTTGTTCCAGTATTTCCCGACCATAATATAACAAATTATCTCGACTAGAATTTTTATATCCGGGTAATTCCAGCTCTTTTTTTTGTTTCGTTTTATGCAGCAATTTTAATCTGTTTCTGAATGCTAAATTCGGCTGCAACTTTAGTTATCGTATTATGCACACTTGGTCCTTCTCCAGTAGTTTTATTTTATTAGCACAGCAGCCTCTGCAAGCAGGTTGAAACACTCTTTTAAATCTGTGAATTAAAATTGTTACGTCAATTTCTGGATAATTCAGACAGTGCTGTTCGATGATGTACATGGTAGTTGAATACTGAATCCAACCATTTGTGGAAAACTGCTTGTACTATGTTTGGTCAAATGGTGATAAGTCTTCAACTCTACCAATTTCGAAACCATTTTTATGTTGTCTTTGTGCATTTTACAATGTAGGAGGACGCTTGAGCTAAGGACACACTTGCTATTATTGAAAATGCATTTGAGCAAAAGAATTCAGGCACGCAGGCAGGCAGTCAGTCAGTTAGGGATAACAATGAAAATGCCAGTCAATTCTATAATATGGATATACAAGAAGTAAGTTCAACTTCAGTGAAATGTAGTTGAAGGAGAAGAGATTGACTATCATAATTCTTTTCCGTAAAATAGTAAAAATGCTAGCTTAGAAGTAAGGTGCTATCTCATTTTTACAAAGCCAAGACGAAATGAAGATACTACTGTGACATAGAATTTACGGTCAAATGTATATTGTCAAAAAAATTGCATGATTTCATACTCAAAATAATTAACACGAAAACCTTAAGAATTCAGAGTCGATGTATAAAGATTCTAGGGCTTATTTAAAGATGTCCAGATGTAACAAAATAATATCACGTAATTATTCTGAACATAGTAAAATCTCGTTATTATTGTTGACACAGAGGTTGCACCTAAACTATTGGAGAATGGAAAAAGTGTAATATTTCTTATTTTTTAAAATAGTTGCTTTTTTCAGGCTTACTTTACTTGTTTTGGATCTGTATTGTTACTGATTTATTTTATTGCAGAAGACCATGGTGAGGAAAAAGCAAAATCCTCACAGAGCAGGGAAATTTCAGGATCAAAGTTACCAGGATGCGAGGACACATGACTCCGAACATATTTCTAATGATTCTGGGAATACAATTAGTTTAACAGAGGAGGACTTTGAAGCATCGCAAGATGACAATGGAGAAGTTTGCTTTGTTAATGTAGACACAAGGCATGATTTGAACGATCTATTTTGCTTAGCTGAAGTCAGCTTGCTAGATGCAGATTTTGAAGAGCTGTATTCTTTAAAACAAGGGCAACTTTCCTCATCACTCCGCTTGAGATTCAGAAAACCAGATAATTATGATATGAAAATGATTTTTTCATTCTTGATTCCTGCCATTGATATAATACTTGAAGTCTTTATTCGAGATAACGTCAATGCCTCCTCTGCTATGACAGAAGTTAATGGTAGCAGTTTACCTGAATCTGTTATTGTATCTGGGCATTTTGATGGTCCTGATGAAGGAGTTTCTTCTCTTGTTTATTTAATCAGTCAAGGCTTTGCAACAATTAGGATGCCTATGCAAGAGAATGCTATTTCTAGGGTGCATATATTGCTCACCAAGAAAGCTTTCATTGTCAGTAATGGCCTGTTAGGAACAGGGAGACATCCATTGAAGAAAAGCATGATGAACTTGATGTCATGGCTGAGACCAGAAGTTTTAACAGATGAAGCTATATGTTGCCCTCTTAAATTTGTAGAACCGGTAACAAGAAAAGAATCAAGTGACAACTTTGATGCTACTGCTTTCTACGATGCTATAAAACCTTCCAAGTAAGTGCAAATATACATCTATTAAGGACTACTATTTTTCTATATTTCATGGTATCATGCAAAATTTAAATTTAAAATTTTTTCCGTTGTTTGGTTGCTTTGATTCTGAGGTAAAACTATTCAAATGCAGGGATAAACCTATGTTGGATATTAGTTTTCCAGAGCTGCTACCGGAGCTTAGACCTTATCAAAGACGTGCTGCTTACTGGATGGTGCAACGTGAGAAAGGAAACAATAATTTTCTTGAATCCGAGTACTTCAAAATTCCAAACCCTCTTTGTATGGTTGTTGAATCTACTGATCAACTGTCAAAAATGTACTTCAATCCTATTAGGTAAGACAACTTTGATTGTCATAAGAGGACTTTTATATGATTCAATGCTTTGCCAGGGCGGATTATATACTCTTTGGACTGTGAAAAATGTATTTCAATCCTATTAGTTAAGACAACTTTGGATGATAGTTAGTCTGCTTACAAGGATACTGTTAGTTAAAGTTCTAATAATTTGATTTATTGGTCTTCCAATATGCTAGTTACATGTACACAACCTTCTAGTAGAGAATCCCTGCTTCTTCAGCTTCAATATACTTTGAAGTTGGTTGCCGGGAGACAAGAAAAACTGTAAATATTAAAAATTTGAATATTAGATGGTTGGGCAGGAAAGTGAAGACCAAGAATTTTAAACAATCTGTTGTGCCCTGGTGTTACACCATGGGGTCTTTGATCTAGTGAAATAGTATTCCTAGGTCCTTTCGTAGCTTGCTTTTGCTGTTTGTATTATGTGTCTACAAAAACTCAAGAAATGAAAGGAAATTTTCTTATGTTGGACCTTGGCATATCATCATCATCATCTTAGCCTTATTTCAACTACATGGAGTTAGCTGCATGAATTATTTTTCACCATTCACCTCTGTTAAAAGCCAATTAACATTAATTCCTAGATCTTGAATACATTTCTTTATTGTTGCATACCAAGTATATTTTGGTATGCCTCATTGTTGTTTTCTTTCTACTTCAATTAAACAATCTCTTTTAATAGGTATCGTTTCTGGTTTTCTTTTCACCTCCACACTTCCCCTAATAAAAGAATTTTTAATTCTATCTATTCTAGTGACACCTAACATGCACCTTATCATTCTTGTATCTGCCACATGCTTATGTTAAATTTGACACTTTTTAATTGACCAACAAAATACAGCTTTGAAGATCTTTACTTTCAATCTAATAGGAATTATTTTATCATAAAACACACCATTTGCCTCTCAGCAATTCATCCATCCTACTTTAGTTCTATTTGTTATATCATTGTTAATCTCACCATCCATTTGCATAAGTGATCCAATGTATCTGAATTGCATACCCTATAGAGTAATTCAATCTAGAATAAACTTTGGAATTTCAGAATGAAATTTATATTGAAATTTGCAGTTTCTATGCATGTTTCTACCTAAAGTTGGAGCATACAGAGCGGATGATGCTTCTGGAACTATGGAAATCTTACTTAAGGGTATTTCATTTCTTTTTATGTGTCTAATTGGTGCTTACCATTTAGAGAATATATTGTTGTCTTTTTTTACTCTTTCTTTTTCTTTTTTCGAATAGGTAAAAAGGAAAAAAAATTTAGTGAAAAAGATAATATTTAATTTACAGCCTAAATTGTCTTGGAATCTTAGCAATGAACCATGTTCCATTGCATAAGGCATAACCTATCCACCAAAAAAAAGAAAAAAAAGAAAAAAGAAAAAAAGAAAACCAGTGGCTGTGATAATTTTGGAAATAAAATAATCATCCAATGCAAGAAATCTTTTGGTTGTACCTCCTATCAAATTGATAATTTTAATGGAAATTGATACTGAAACAGTTGGAATCAAATTGAAGAGGTAATAAGAAAGTATAGTTGGGTAGATGGATAAAAAGTTAGTGCTTAATGATAGGCAAATGGTAAAAGAGAACACATGTAGCTGACCCATATTGTTGAGACAAGGTTAGGATGGTACATTGTTGAGACAAGGCTAGGATGGTGACAAAGAAGAATATATCTGGAGTCTGATGTTGACCTCATGATCCAAAGTTATTTTAATCATTGTAATGGAAGCCACATTGGTAATCGGTCTGTTCTTTTAGATTGCCTGAATATAGTCATTTCGGAAAAATTTTCTTTTGTTTGGTGTCTATCAATTGTTAAGAATGTGGTTATCTGATAACAATAGAGTAATTGAATATGCTGAAGAAATATGGTTATTATAAACGACGGATCTTTTTCTTTTGTTCACACTTTCACTTTTAACCTTTAATATCATTTTCAGTGGTGGTATATCATTGCAACCGGAAGGCTCTTTAAAATATGTCCGTGGTGGCATTCTTGCAGGTGAGCTTTTCTACCTTATTTGCCTTTTGGTTGTACCAGTGCTTAGCATGATTAATTGCAAAATATAAAGGTACATGATGAATCAATTATGCTTGTTCTCTGTTTTGCTGTGAGTATGTAGATGAAATGGGTTTGGGGAAAACTGTTGAACTCCTCGTCTGTATATTGGCACATCGACAAACGTCTCTGGCTCCTGGTTCAGTATACGAGAGTATATCTGCTGCAGGAAATCAATCATCCAGTTGTTTGAAAAGACCAAAACTAGAAAGGGTTGAGTGTGTATGTGGAGCTGTCACTGAAAATTACAGGTACACTGGGCTCTGGGTACAGTGTGATGTATGTGATGCTTGGCAGCATGCAGAGTGTGTTAAATTTCAAACAAATTTCAAACTAAGCCAGGATATGCATTTTGAGGAAAAACATTCTGGAAAAGCGAAAAAGACAAAAAGGAGGCAATTATCAAGAAATGACACCTCTACACATTCTGACAATAGGAGCTTCATTTGTCAAACCTGTTCGGAGTTAATTGGAATTTCAGGTTGTGAAGTGAGTTCTGCTGCAACATTAGTCGTGTGTCCTGCCCCAATTTTACATCAGTGGAGTGCTGAAATTCAGAGGTATGTTCCGAGATTCCTTATCAAGGTTATTTTATCATAGTTTATTTTAATTTATAACCTTGTTTGCTATTTTTATAGTTTAGTCTAATTCCAGAAAAGGAATTTTGAATTGCTGTGTCAATAAAAAGAATTCCGTAAATGGAATTTTTATAGCTCCGATTGCATTTGTGTACTTTCTGCAAAGAACACCATAGATGCATAGATACCCACATTCAAAAATGTAGTAAATTATTGTCCCATCCTAGACTTACTTTCTATGTTTCACAGCATATTTGAGTACCATATATAAGAGCACAGTAATTTGTTTCATTTTTAAAATTGACAGGCATACCAAAGAAGGAGCGGTTAATGTAAAAATTTATGAAGGTGTTAAAGATGTTCAGTGTGAATCCCCTCTGGAATCAATGATAACAAGTATTAATGATCTCATTGATGCTGATATTGTGCTCACAACATATGATGTACTACGATCAGACCTTTCACATGATTGTGATAGATTTTACGGTGATCGTCGGTCCCTGAGGTTCCAGAAAAGGTATACCTTGATTTCTATTTTAGGGTGATGTCTGATCATTCCAAGTTTGCAGCAGACCTTTCATATACATTTCCTTTTTATAAGCACATGCTTGCGTTAGAATTCAGCTTATTTTCAACTTTCTAAGTAGTTGAACTTATTGAAGATTCTATAGTAAAATACTTAAAAGTGTTTGGAATTTGCAAATCAAAGGTACAAGAGCAGCAAATATACTTTTAAAAAAATTGTAGTTATTTTACAGCTGAACAATAGAGCAATAAACAAGAAAATAAGCAAGAGCAAAGAAAATACTAGGAAAGTAACATTAACACAATCAATAAATTGTTTATTTATAAACAAAGATTATTAGCCATTGTTCTTTGGCTTTTTTTAACAAGTAAAAAGAGAATATATTAATAAAAGAAGATTTGAAGTACAGTGAGAGCAGTCTTGGATCTTAGTGATCAACCACAATGATAGGATTAAATTTCTAATAAAATAATCATTTCAAGGTATCAATCTAATCCAACTTTAGTAATAAAAAATTATAATTATTCAAGGCTTAAAAACTCCAGAAATCAAGTCCCACTTTATCTATTACATCCTCTTTCCAATTTTTTACTACAAGCAGCCACACTCTATCGAGATTGATTTATGAAATTGAAACTGAAATTGAATTTTTACTTACATTCAATGAGATCCTCTTGATCTAACAGACAGCAATTTCAGAATTTCTTTTACAGAATTATTTTTTAATTCATAACTCAGCATTGCTCGCTGGAATGGAACCTATGTCCCTTTAAAAGTTCTTTGATTCTTTTTCCTTTAGAAATCACATGTGTTAGCAACCAAAGTTTATTAATGCACTGAGTTCCATTGATTCAAGTCCAAGTTGCTGCAAGATTTTGTAAAGATTTTGGCATAATAATATCATTTTCTAATTGTATTTCAAAGTTGATCAATTGCATGGCAATGCAAAAATATACAATTACCATCTTTTCAAGCATTTTTACAAAAGCATAATCTATTAACCATCATCCATTCTTGCTTTTACAAATTATCAATTAAAATTTTTCCTCTTTGTACCAATTCAAAAAAACATGAACTTTAGAAATTGATTGTACTTTCTTCCAATGAATAGCTTCTTTTCCTACTTGTCCTATGTGTAATGTATTAAATGCCTTTGTAACTTTGTATGAATGTTTATGTTCCCATAATTGAGCTTGGCCATCATGAGATTTTATGTAGTGTTTTCCATACACTAGAGCATTACTAGAGGACAACTTCAAGTGTTTCATGGTCCTTGATCCATGGGAAGGAACTAGGGGAACCACCAACCTTGGAGCCTTGCTTACAATTCTCTCTCACAGAAAAGAAGTAACAAGCTTGGAGTAGAGTCTAGTATAAGCTTTGGGAGGACATTTCTTGTACAGGTTTGAACTCTATCAAATCTAGGGAAGGAACCATCATGAATGATGCTAGTTTCAAAGGAAGGTACCAACCCTGCAACTTGATATGTTGCTCCAACCAAAGCTTTACGTGATATGCGAAATGTACTTAATAGAGGTATGTAACCACTCTTACATGATGATGAGAAGGATAAAGCTGACCCAAAGAACTAGCATCATTGAGACTTTTCTCAGATTCACTCCTTATAGTGTCTAGGAGACATGTCCTCCTGAATAGTCCCATACTTATGCAAGAAATGTACTCATTTCTCACAGTCCAGCCAAAGTTGTCTGAATGGCAGCTTAGTGGCCATAAATTAAGATTTTTTAAAATCAATTTGAAGGCTCACTATGATTTATTTTCAACCATGGTGATGGACCTAGGAGACCTCTTCTCAAAGAGTGCATGCTCCATGAGAGCTATGCCTCAATAAACAAACATCCCAAAATTTGCTGAAAGACCATGTTCCACATTAGGCCTTGAGACCAGTGAGTCTAACCAGTTCAACTGACAAACTGTTGGAGTACTATGTCCATAGCAAAACTACTTCTAAATTAGGAGTTCAAGTTGATGAGAAGGAAGTTGTACATAGTACTCTTCCCAAACAAGGTTTACCTGATAAACCTATGACCTTGTAGTCATAGGTCTGTCCAGCAAGATAACCATTCTACCACTATAAAACACATATATCTCTCTGCTGGGGAATGCCAAATGTGCTTGGCAAGCTTCTTCAAACCACACATGGGTGCAACATTCATTGATATACTTTCCGAATTTCCCTTGGCACTTCCAAACATTAATTTAACTGTTCAAAAATACAGAAACAAGTGGAACACAACCAGAGAATTTTGCATTGGAACAGTCTTTGTCTTTAGTCATTAACAATTTGCTACTATTAAAACATTTAACTGAGCACCCATAGGAATAACTTTGGGAGTCTTTTGATGTTATAGACTTACCTTTCAATGGGAGATTGGACAAACACCATTTGCTAAGCATTTCAAGGAGAGGATGCTTGCAACAAGTTTTGCAATAGGATAGAACTTTGAAACATGATTTTAGGATAAATTTGAGTCTCAGTTGTGTACAACTGGCAATTCAATTAGTAAGCTCATTCAATGTTAGAAAATTATTTTAGAATTTCTCCTTTTATGAGAAATTTGAAGGTACACAAACCCCAATAATGTAGAAAGCTATGTTTTCTCTTGAAATTTGAATAACATTGCTATAAAATTCTTTCAAATGAGTATTATATTCTAGTCATCTTTAGTCAATAATCAAATACCTCATGAAAAGCCTTTTGCCTCCATAATGATTGAATTAAAAAGCAAAAACTTTTCATGCACTTGGGACGGGAGAGGGTGCGATGTTGGGTTCAGAGGTGGTAGGAGGGAACAAGGTGGCTTGTGCTAGAGATGCGAGTGTTGTGCAAGAGACTGCTGGGGTGGGGGTGAGCTGATCGTTATTGAGGGGTTGGTTTCACCTAGTCGAGAGGTGCCATGCGTGGGCTAGGGTGCCATTGGGGAGCTCACCCTAGAGGCTGCGTTGGGGGGCGGGGGGGGGGGGGGGGGGGTGCTGCTCCTTTGAAGTTCGGCCTCCCCAAGGTGGGCAGGGGATGTGGTGGTTGGGAAGGTGGGGGATGTTGATGGTTCGGGGGGTTCCTCGCCCTTGGGGAGTTGGGCGGCGTTGTTCAAAGGGGGGAGCCCTTTGCTATCCATGGAGGAGATATTGGGTGGAGGACTCTCCAAGGGGAAGGAGGGTTTCTTGATATCTTCGAAGTCTAAGAAAGCAGGTTGGCCTACGGGAGGGGAGACCCGTGCTAAATTGACGCAACATGATATTGACCTGGGGGTACAAAGGACCATCTAGGGTGTTTATAAACATAGATCATTAAGTAAGCCATGAGGATCCTCTCGTGGAACTGTAAGGGATAAGGTACCCCCTTCAAATGTCGTAGCCTTAAGGAAATAGTGGCTAGAGAGCACTGTGATGTTGTTTGTTTGTAGGAGATAAAGGTTCAGCAGTAGGAGTTTCATTGGTTAAGATGGCCTAGATGGTTTTTGCATGCTGTGCCTTGTTGCAGGAGGGTTGGAGGCTTGGCCATTGTGTCCAAGGGGCCTTTTATGGTGGTGGATGAGTCCTATTGGAGCATAAGTGTATGGCTGCAACAACAAGGTTTGTGGATCACAAACTTTTATGGGGCTCAGCAATGTGAGGAACACCTACAGGAGCTAGAGCGAATTGTGCCTAGGATTGTTGATTGGAAATAGTGGATTCTGCTAAGGGATTTTAACCAGCGGCTCCATCCATGCGAAAAATTTGACAAGGATATTTTAGACCCCCTAGGGGGGTTAGTAGTTCTAGGAATTTTTGATAGTCCATGGGTTGGTCGATATGGAAGTTAGGGGATGTTAGTTCACATGGTGTAATAAGAGAAAGGGGCAGGATAGGTTCATGACCAAAATTGATCGGGTGTGGGCGAGCTTGTATGTCTTGATGGAAAAAGGGGTGAACGTTGTTGGTAAGGAATGCGTGGCTTCGGATCATAGACCTTTGGTCTGTATGATAGGGCCTCCCGAGGAGCAGGAGCCATGCCCTTTTAGATTTGAGCTCTTTTGGTTGATGAAGCCATGGTTGTGACTGTTAGTGGAGGATATTTGGAACGCCTATAAGTAGGGTGTTGATCTTAGAGAGTTTTTGAAGTAGGGATTGACTTCACTCAAGCAGCATATTCAGGGGATACGGTCAGAGGACAAATTCTCCTTTAGATATAGTCAGAGAGATCTCATGCGATGTTTGGAGTGGATACAAAGGACTTAGGAGCGGGACTGGAAATAGGAGGATGTAAAGGGGGTGGTTCTGCAGGAGTTGGAACAACTGGACAAAGACAAGGAAATGTATTGGAGACAAAGGGGACGGGTTCGTTGGTTGAGGGATGCAGATAGGTACTCACGTTTTTTCTTTGCAGCTTCTCGGTTGGCTTGCTTGGCCAAAATGATTCCTTTCATTCATGATGGTGCACGGATGGTTGAGGGCAAGTAGGAGGTTGCTAACACTCTCTTGAGATACTGGTATAATATTTGGCGACAGAAGGTGACTAGACCACTTTCCATTTATATTTTGAAGGTTTTAGGGGAGGCAGACAATTGTCAGTTGGTTGGGCACCAAGCTTGGATGGGTAGCCCGTGGAATTTTTACAGGCTTTTGCCAAGGAGTTGGGGGATAACATCCTAGATGCTTTCAACAAGATGTTAGTTTGGGGCTAGGTGAGATGAGAGATCAACTACTCAAGGTTGGTGCTGATCCTAAAGTCCCCCAATCCATCAAGTCCTACACACTTCCACCCTATTGGGGTGTGCAACAATTTGATTTGGCTCTTTTTGAAAATGCTGGTTGCATAGATGGGACCTTTGATGTGACTCCTGGTGGGTGAACAACAGGCAGGTTTTGTCCAAGGTAGATTTCTACAGGATCAGATTTTGTTGGTGCAGGAGGTGATGCACTCTCTTCAACGGATGAGGTTTCTAGGGCTATGTTTGAAACTAGACATCACTAAGGCGTATGCCATGGTTTCCTAGGATGCGTTGAGAAAGATCATGTTACAGAAAGGATTTCACCCACATTTCGTGAAGCTATGTTTGCATATCTAGCAATTAGGTGCGTTCTCTCTGGATTTTGTTTTTTTGTTTGGAGGGGGGGGGGGGGGGGGGGGGGGGGG
>MNCI01031545.1:41508-77051 GCA_015680685.1 Gnetum montanum
CGATGTCTCCGCCTGCTGGTCCTTCTGGTATGTTTGTGGGTGCTCCTGCTGGTCCTGCTGGTGGTCTGGCTGCTCCTGCTGGTGGTCCTGCTGGTCCTGCTAGTGGTCCGGCTGCTCCTGCTGGTCCTGCTGGTGCTCCTGCTGGGTCTGCTGGTGCTCCTGCTGCTGCTGCTGCTCCTGCATCTGCTGTGCGGTGCTCATGGCTTCATCCTATCGATGATATTCTTGCAGAATCTTCATTGTATAATACCATTCAATCATGGTGTCTAATCGCAAGGGGTTTTTGAGTTCCATGCAAAGATTTTCATTTTGATGCATAGAAGCTAGCTCCTTCGTGGGGTCTGATATTTTTAAGTGAACTAAGGATTTTTGGTTCCTTTTGAATAATTCTTCTTTTATGTTGTTTTAGTACCTGTCTTACATTTTCTTACCTTACTTTAGGATTAAACTGTTTTGTAGAACTATCAAACATTGCAGATCAATACCTAATATATCTTCACTGTATTGATATATGTCATCATAAGACACTTCTTCTTCAACATCATTACTTTTACTATAATTAATTTAGGAGTTATTAGTACAATGTTGTTGGCCATCCAAAAATTTTACAAATAAGTATGCTTCTAATTTACAAATGAATAAGAAACTACTCTCTTTAATAGTTCTATTGGTGTAAAACAAGGATGTCCTCTTTTTCCTACTTTGTTTGGGCTTTTTATTGATGAACTTGAGGTATGGATATATAAAATACCAATTCAGTTTGCAACTACAATTGAAAAAGTCTTGTCAAATTCTTACTTTATGCTAATGTTGTTGCCTTAATTTCAAACTCAATGGAAGGATTTTAGCAAATGCTTAATACTCTTGATGACTTTTGTCAACATTCAAGAATGAAAGTTAATGTACAAAAAACTAGAATCATGGTCTATGGCATAGGGCATACAATTTCACTATAGTAAATGAATAGATGGACATAAACTTATCTTATCAATATTTTGCTGAGAATGCTCCTGCACCTCCAAATGAGATCGATGCATTGCTCAAAGAATCACAAGTAGTATAAAAGCATTATTTGTCTTAAAAAGCATATGTAAGTAGAATTCTATTCTAGCTTCGGAAATCCATTAATAACTTTATCATGGTAGTTTCCAACCAGCTGTTCTTTACATGTGTTATATGGGGTCTTGGTCTAGCAAATAAATATTACAAATAGATAGCAAAATTCAGAAATTTTTCTTGTTCATAGAATTCAAAGTGAGGAGATAGACATAATATAATATTATGCTTCTTGAAGCAGAGATCATGCCTTTAAAAAGTTGATGCTATTTGTTAGTTTATAGCTTGCACTTATACTCTCTTGGAATCCTGATTGCAGAAGTATTGCTAAAAGGTGATATTGGCAACTTAAAATAAATGATGTTTGATGCTGGAGTTGTATGGCTCAAATAAATGGAATAATTAAGAGCACATTCTTCATTTTGATCTTAAGCTGGTCCACAAAATAATAAAACAAATAGTATTTTAAATACTTTAGGAAAATGTAGAAGGGAAAAACATGTTTACTTGAGTACTATTAGGAAGGCTTTGGTTCAAAGGAAGGCTATTTAACATGCTATTCCTCACCCTCACCATTTATGGTGTACAATTAGCTGAGCATGAATGAGATCTTATCATTTGAGAGTTCAAATAGGTAGATGGTGGAAAATTCCTTATGAAGACAGAATACAGTGAATGTGCAATCAAAATAACATGGAAGATGAACTCTCCTTTTCCTACAATGTAATGCATTTGATCACATTAGACATAAATGTAATATTCCAGTTATTGATTTGGTTCATTTGTTTTAAATGTTAAAAAAAAGGATCATCACCTAAAGGCTCAATGCTCATCTTGCCAAAGGGGGTCTTGGGAGGGTTAGTGGTTAAACAAAAGCCTAACCTTTTTTGAGTGGTTGCACCTAGGCTCAAATCTAAGTCTTACGACTTGAGAAATAAGCACCTTATGATCATTCCAAGTGGTGGTCCCTCAAATGTTAACAAAAACACTTGGTAATTTTTTTTAATGATATTTTCAAAACTGATAGCATGTACATTTCCATCATAACTATAATTATATTATAATTTCTAATAGCTTCTGTTGTGCATTTTGATCAAGTGCTTCATAATTTTAAAGAGTATCTTGAAGAAGCTCTGGTCTCTTGTAGAATTGTAAAATATAGTTTTTGGTTCATATGAATTCGTGTTAACACCATATCACAACTGTCAATATTGTAATTTGCAGAGCAGAATATATGAAAAAATTATAAAATTAAGAGTTTGTTTTCCCACTGTAAATGCATCATTATATAACAATTTATAAATTTTTTTTTTAAATTTTCCATGGAATAACCAATGTTTTTGGTTGTTTACTTCAAATGCTATTTGTTAATTTATTAATCTGAAATCTATTTTCCATGGTTTTTTTCATTGATGTGAAAAATATTTTTAGGTATCCTGTTGCTCCTACACCCTTAACAAAAATACGCTGGTGGCGCATATGTTTGGATGAAGCACAAATGGTGGAAAGTAATGCAGCTGCAGCTGCAGAAATGGCTATTCGGTTAAGTGGTGAAAACCTTTGGTGTATTACTGGTACACCAATTCAGCGGAGTCTAGAGGACATTCATGGTTTGCTACGGTTTCTTAGATTAGAACCTTTTAACGATCACAAGTGGTGGACTGAAGTAATAAAGAATCCTTATGAGGTATAGCATTTTTTATGTTTAGAAGAATTATAAACTAGATGCTTTGCTTCTGGATCATCATTTCTTATTTGGACGAGAACTTTTCTCTTTTTGTTCATAAAAGTTTTGTTCTTTGATATTTTTTTGGTAATAGATATGTGCTTTTACTCTTTTGAAAAGCTTAAATCTATTTGTTGGTTAAGGTTTGTGATTTGTACCCTACAAATCCAGTTCAATCCTGGTGGCTTATACTGAGATATACAGGTATTTGTGTAAAAGATAATGGTTGATATTGAGTTTGTTCAATATATCCATAGGCTCAGCAATAGAAAATTAATCACCAAACTTGAATCTCTTTTAGAGTAGACAAAGCAATAGAAAAGCTAAAGGAAAGAAACAATGGTAGATCTTTGGTTCATCATCAAAAGAAAGATACAATCCAAGTTCAGTGCATCGTGCTTTGCCTTTGCTATGCCAGTGAAGATATTAATTATTGCATTGATGGAGCTTTTGGAAGCCTGTTAAGGTTTTTATCTTCTGCTGGAACTGTGATTCTCATAAGAATCTTCTTATAAACCATAAATGGGAACATAACTGGAACGGAAATAGAAAGAAAAATATAATATTCTCTTAAGAAGAACAGTCTTCCATTCATGTGTTCAATTTGGCATAAGGTAAACAGCCAGCAATGAAAATTGTCATCAAATTGCTCTTCTATGTAATGAAGAGACTGATGCTTTTTCAAAATTTTCTGCATCTGCATTGCATGCAATCTAGGAATTTTAGCAAATAAATTTTCTATTTATTACATAAAGAAGTTTACCATGAATGTTTTTACATCAAATTTTGTTTCGTTTGTTTGGAAAGATCTAAAGGGATTATCTACTGAAAGGCATGTTTAGTTTCTGTTTTCTGAATATCAGACAATCATTTCCTGACTTATTTATAATTTTTTTCTGCAGAAGGGAAACATAGCTGCAATGCAATTTACTCATAAGCTTTTTAAACAGATAATGTGGCGCTCAACAAAATTTCAGGTGCAGGATGAATTAGGCTTGCCTCCACAGGAGGAGAAAATGACATGGTTAAACTTTTCTGCTATTGAAGCTCAATTTTACAGACAACAACATGAAAGCTGTGCATCTAGTGCTCATGAATTTATTTCTAAATTTAAAGAAGAGATGCACAAAAGCTCAGGTAAACCAAATACGATATCATGTTATGCACTTATTATTTTGCATCTGTTAACACTGTCAAAAGTAATTGTTGTTTTCAATTGAATAAAAATATAGTTTATTATAGTTTGGAGTGAGAATATTTTACATAACTTTGATATACGTTTATGATGGGAGATAACTTACATAGCTGACTTTATATAGTTGGGATAGGATAATGATGATAATAGTGTATTATTATTTGAGTCATTTCAGATTTTGAAGCGGCTTACAGCTCAAGGCTTTCTCATGATAATGCATCAAAATTACTTCATTTATTACTGAAGCTCCGCCAAGCTTGCTGCCATCCTCAAGTGGGAAGTTCAGGCTTGCGCTCCTTGCAACAAAGTCCAATGACCATGGATGAGATCTTACTGGTTAGTATGATATTATCATTTCGATGGTCTTGTCATGTATTCATCTCCGTATAAAGGAACTGCTCTTGGGTGAAGTTGAGGGCTGTTATTACTTTGTGCAGTCTGTCTAAAATATGTCTATATTTTTTTTAAAACCAGGTCTTAATAGGAAAAGCAAAAACAGAAGGGGAAGAAGCACTTAGAAAATGTGTTGTAGCAGTGAATGGGCTGGCTGCATTAGCTATCATTGAAAATGATTTTTCACGTGCAGCTTCATTGTATCATGAAGCTTTATCTTTAGCTGATGAAAACATGGAAGATTTTCGACTTGATCCATTGCTCAGGATTCACATACTTCATAATCTGGCAGAGCTAAAACCCCATCTTCATATTTCAGCAGACACTTCAGGCGCTCAGTGGGAATGGCTTTCAAGAATTCTAAACAATGACATTGCTTTAAGGAAAGACTGTGAAAGCATTAAAGAAAAATTTCTGCTACAGTTCGCTACAAGACTAACAACAGCTAGGGAGGATTTTAGAAATAGTTCCAAACTGGTATGCAAAAACTGAATAGCATTATTTTATTTTCTTAAAATATTTAGTTTCTGGTTAAGCCAAATGGAAATTAAATTAGCTCTAGATGTTTGCTTCTGTGTAAATATGTTTTGCCGTTTGTTTCAAACATTGGCTGCATTTCAGGTAGTTATTCTTATGATTTTGTCTAACTACATCCAAGTATAACTTGTTGATGTGTAGGTTGAAGATTCCAAGGATTTACTTGGACATGCTGCTGGCTACATATGGTTTTTCAAGGCCCTGGATTTGATTGAAGAGAAAAAAGATCTTGTGAAGGATTTGCTTGAGAAAGTTCGAGACAGTTTGGCAGAAATTGGCATAAAAGTAAATTCACGGTATTATCTCCTTCAAAATACTCCTTAATGGTGATATCAACTGTGTAATGTAATTCTGTTTATAGCAGTTAATATGGGTTGATTTTATGTGCTGAGGTATTATCATTTATGTGTAAGGTCCCTGTTTACCTTTTCTGCCTAGTATTGAAAAGCTACCTAGTATTGAAAAGCAGTTGGTTCTTCAAATGGCTCAGCCTCTTATTAGGGTTAATTCTGATGACATTTTTTTTCTCAATAGGGTGTGGCTCTATAACTTAATGGTATGCACCATTGCTGGTTGTTTCCCATCATCTGTAGAATAATGAAAGTGAAACTGAAACTGAAGATTTTCTTATATCTGTAGATCAAAAATGATCAATGGGATAGACAGTACATTCATCTGATGGAAAATAAAAATAGATTCAACAAAGTGGCTAAGTGCCACTGGATGTAATAAAATTAAGTCATTCAAACTTTCTGCTGCAATATTATATTTTTGGAGAAGATGATTAATTGAAGGACAAATAAGAAAGACATAGTACTCATCCTCGAGTTGTTATCCACAGAGCCTGCATGTACGTTCTTCTCTAGAAAGATTAATCGATCTCCCACTTTCTATTCTGAGTTGATGTGAACTCAAATGAAGCTTGCTGATTAAGCTGTGAGATTTGATTGGAATGTTAGCTGTAAGATAGAAAATTTCTGAATCAAGTTGATTGGAATAATTTGTTCATGTTCGTTGATATTTTACATTTATTGTAGTTTGACCTAGTGTTTAGGACTTTTGTCTTACATGACAATGTCATCAGCTAATGTATTGTACCTTGGTACTGACTTATCTTGAGCTAGCTTATTCTTGAAGCTGCAGGCCCAGTGGTGCTTAGCAGTTCCTTCTATTGACAGCTTTATTCAAATTGTGATATGACAACCTTTTCTTTGGGCATGACCAAATCATCTAAGTTGCCATTCTTGCAACTTATCTGCAATAAAAGCCACTTGAAGTCTTTCTCTAATGTTTGCATTGTGCAATTTATCTTTTCTTGTAACTTTAACTTCCATCTAAGCATTCATATTTTTGCCACACTAATTTATTCTTCATACCTCTTTTTTACAGTCCAACATTCAGCAGTATATAAAATAGTAGGCTGGATTAGTATCGTGTAAAAATTTCCCTTTGGTTTTATTGCGATCCTTTTATTGCATAAAACATACCACCTCCATTTTATTTTTTAAATTTGACCATCTGATTGGAGCATTGATTGTAGCTATCAGAACTGTTTGCAGTGAGGTACTTTTTGGCCTTGAATTGTTGCTTGTATTCCATCACAGTTTATATGATTGTTAGAATATGATACTGAAATTTGGAATAAAATATATAGAAAATTTTGAGCATCTATGGTGGTTGCATTTACAAGAAAGGTGAAAGAGTACATATAGAATTTGGTTTTGACCAATAGCATGCTAGCTGCCTTTATTATTCCAGCCAAACCCCTTAGGGTGCTAGCCTAATCTCTTCAAGTTAGCAGAATTCCACATTAAACTAGATCTGATATGGTTTTCTTACCTTGGAAAATTCTTTGGATTCTCTTTTGCCAGAGTTGTTTTCAGAAGCAATTTTAGGATACTGAAAGTAGATTGGAGAGAATATGGTGGTTGTTCATAAAAGGTTGAAAAGAAAATGTGATTTATAAAATGGGATTTAACCATTTAACTACTCAAGACATTGAAATTAGCATGATTGAAAAGCTGTAAATCAAGATTAGAAATGGGTTGGCACCACAAGTGTAATAATTTCAATAGTTTATTTTGTACTATATTTTATAGGATAATAATCAATGGACCTTACATCATGTTGGTTGATCTGTAAGATTCAAATAAATTTCTTCTTGTAGTATAGAAATTTTATGTTTAATAAAATCTAAAAAAACAAAAGTGAATGCAAAGTATCAACCTGGAAGAAGCAAATGAAAATTGGTCTATCACCTGTTTTTCTTTACTTAAACGTTGACCATAGCTTCCTCTTTTTGGCTATTTTAAAACACATGCACTTTATAAAAGTGAGCAGGAATGCAATATAGTTTACCAGGTCACTATTATTTTTAATGCCCCCGTATTTGGACAGAGCTAAAGAAAATCTGGCTTTGGTTTATGTGTAATATATCATTTCAAGATGGTGGCATTATTTGAAAAGATGGCAATGAGTATTCAGTAAAAGGCACGTATGACTATCATGAGTAATGAATAAGCAATATTTGAAATCCAAGTCCACTTTATCATCATGGGTAACTGATTTCTTCCTAATTCAACAAATCGATTTTCTTTCCTTTGCATGATCATGTGTAGAAAATCAGGCTTCAAGCTTTTTAGTATCTTAATGTTAAGTCATAGTATGAGACTTAGTATGCTAGTTGGTCTGTAATTCTTTTATTCCTTTGAAGAATTGATTGTATTGAATATATGCTTGCATGTCCACTCCATTAAGATCTCAAAGCATTATTATTATTATGTTTTCTAGTCTTTGAAAGACAAACAATAATAATCTGGTTCATTATATTCATGTATGGTTGTTTCTTGAGTGATTTGTCAAAATAATGTGAATGAACTACGCTGGTCCTTGACTTTTGTGAAATTGATATGGAATGTAAAGCATACAAAATTGAATAGATATTGGAGATCCTAAAAGTTTAACGTTTTATTTTGTCCTATTTCATTTGACGTCCATTGAACAAACGTGAAATGTCTGATTATTTGTTGTGCCTATGTTACAGTCATAGATTCCGTGACATAAATGGTTTGAAGTATCATCTACAGACTGGACTAGATGCATTAGAGGAATCAAGATCAGTCATAATTGATTGTCTTTTGGATATCGATAAAATAATCGATAAACCAAGAGATTTTGACCTTGAACGTATTCGGAATTGCTCAAAATGTCAGGGAATTGACACAGACGTTTTATGTTTACATTGTGAAATGGATGAAAAGTTTCAGGTAAACTAGGTTTATCATGTGCACCTTTCTCCATCACCTTACAGAAATGATGCTATCTATATATTATATTATCTCAGCATTTTACAAATATAACAATTTGGGTATCTTTGATTTTCCTCCACCAGGCTTATGAAAACAGACTCTTTCAATTGCGAATGGGTGATAATAAGGGATCCACTGTGACAGCTGAAGAGGCATTGAATGTTCAGAAACAGAGGTCAGCACTGCAGCGTTTTTTTGGAGGGCTTGGTCAAGGAACTGATAAGAGTAGCTATAATACAATGTTAAATCTAAATGACAAGAATGGAAGGCATCGGCAATACAAGGGCTCAATACAAGTAAGCTATTAGTTGTTTGCTTGTATTATATTTTAGTGCACCAATAATTAATGAATTTTGATTTCTGTTATTTACCAATGGTTTACATCTCTATTAAGTGATTTATTGGTTTGCATCATTGACCATAGGTAATAAAAACATAGACTTTCTTTCTAATTTATTGTTTCTGAAACTCAATTTATTGAATTACATTTGTTGAGACCCTCTTGGATGTGTTGGAACATGTCAGTTTCAGAATTCCTTAAATTAGTGTTGCCTGCTGGACTTGAACTTGCAACCTGTGATTTCCATGTCAAGATTCTTACTATTAGGTTAACACTTATTTGTTTCTAAATATTCAATTATAGTTTTGTCCATTTCTGTATTTTTTCTAAGCTTACAGTCTGTACTTAGTTTCAAGTTTTGTAAGATTGTTACAATATAACATAAAACATGTCTGTACCTTAAAGATAAAAGTGGAACTTGTTCGTTGAAGGGTATGCCATTTTATATATGTGGAATCATCATTTAGATGTTTGAAACTGGAAAGGTTAATAGTACTGGTATTCTGATGGTATTTCTAGAAAATCATTGATGGTCACTGGGTTCAGTATGTAATGACCCATCTTTCTTGGGTTTTTATGTTGATGTTTGTAGCAATGTTTGTGAGTCTGCTTTGTTATGATGATGTGTGTGGTTACTGTTGATTTGTAGAACTATCTATAATTTTATGACTGATGGATTTAGAGTGTTGCTAATGTGCTCATATTGATGATTGGCTGAATGACCAGTTATTCTTCTTTGTGATTGACCTATGAGCATTGAAATGATTGCTTAAAATGATTAGAATGTCTTTGTGTGAACTGTATATATATTAGTGTGGGTATCTCACGTGCTTGCTTTGCTGTGTATTCATATAAGTTTTGGATATCTTATCTCTAAGAGCTACTATGTGAATTCTAATTATTGAGCAATCAGATTTTGAAATAAAAGAAGAAACTAAGATTCTTATGCCTCAAGGGTTGAAAGAGGTATCATTCACTTAGTATGAATGATACTTTTTTTTGAGAGAATGTTTGGGATTAAATTAAACTACTAGAAAGAAAAGCTAAAATTACAAATTGGGCCACCAGAGGTGGCCAACACGGACTAACCTGTGAATGGGGGAGACACCTCAAGCAGCAGTTCACTAAGAAAAACAAGGGGGAAGGGGGAAACACTATGCCCCAACCCCAATATCCAGACGTCATGGACCCACATCACAAAACAAGGCCAGATCAGCCAACAGGAAATAACGGGAAAACGTATCCCAACCCATAGGAGGGTGACTACAAATGTCCAGGCAACTTATGACATGCGCAGTGCGGTCGCTCAAGAGTGTGGAGGATATCCAATGTATTATGATGTAATTTAGAATCCACAAAATTGGTTGCCTATTGAATTGGTTGCATGGCAGCCTCTCAACGACTCTGCTCCTTAGTTGAAGTCCCCTTGTTCAGGTGGAAACATGTGGACACACAACGGATGTGTCGCCAGAGTGCCCCCCACGAGCAATCATAGTGTATGCCTCGCACAACATATGGGCATCTCCCCTCTTGAAGCCACTATCGTGCGCTTTGTTTGTGCACCCAGTCCAGCTACCTTTGTCTTTGCCTTTCCTCTTCCTGCTCCTGAGCTTGTTGCACATGCTTTGCCCTCTCACGCTTTCTATGAGTGGCCTCCTCCTGTAGCAACTCCTCTCGAACTTAGGCACAGAGCTCGTCAGCCAGTCGGGCTCGGGCTGCCTCCGCCATCAAGGGTTGCTACTGAAGTAGCTCCTGCTCTTGCTCTTGGAAGTGGGCTTCTAGGTCAGCCTACACCTGAGCAAGGGTTTCCTCCCATCTGGCCTCCCAAGTCCATCTTTCATCGACCCGAGCAACGGCCGCCACCTCCTCTGCCACACGGTGGAGCTCCTTTACCCGTAACACATCATGCCTAGACTCCTCTTGCAAAAAAGCGTCCACCACTACCATAGGGTTTGGGACAACTAGCTCCCAAAGGCTAGCCTGCTTCCTAGAGTATACCATTGCGGGCGTGGCCCTTGACCGGAGGGCCTAGAGGGGCCGGACGGACTTGCCCTCGATCAAGATGACTTAGAAGGCCCAGACAGTTCTAGCCCCAGCCGCTCGCTCGCCGCCCCTAGCCAAAGGACCATAATAAGCCTAGAATGGTGCCCCCTCTTCTGCTATTGCAAGACAACCAGAAAAAAGTGAGGTAGGTTAACCCTAGCTTCCAATTTCAAACATTTTAGGAACGCAAAGTGCACGCCTTGGAGCTTGGACCCATTGCCAAATTGGACAAAGAATTGGTCAACCAACTTAGCAACTTGAGCCCAAACAGGTGGCAGAGCAGATTTGGGCACTTGCCGACTCTATGTGTGTGGCATTGGCCCAATAAAGAACATGTCAATGTCCTGCAATCCTCGGGTAGTGGGAAAAATGATTTTGCCCCCTTCCTGGGCCCCCAGATACCTGGCAATCATTGTCTCTGTTAGGGTAATTTCAACACCCTAGAAAATTGTTCGGTTATCCCACCAATTGGTAAAAAAGGTGGCATCCGGGAGGGTCGCGTCACCCACTAGCTGCGGCAAGACATGGTCCTACCCACAATGCTTCACCATCCCCTAGAGCTCTGTATTCACTTGAAACGCCACGTAGTTAGGTTCGTAGGTCGAGGTAACCCCCATTGCTACCACAATTTCTGCCCACATTCTTTTAGCTTGTGAAGCCACCTGCACAGGGGGGGGGGGGAAGCGGCGTTGTTGAAAGACTTTATGATTTTGGGTTTTCCAAGCCTCCCATAAAAGTAATGTGGCCTTGGAGTTTCCCAAGAGCGGTACAGGGGGAGGCCATCCCGTCGTGTGCCATGTGGCGCACATGTACAAACATTGAAAGGTGAAGTGTAGGACAATTTTGGGTCCATTCCCGTAGAGAGGGCAGGTGGCATTGATATCGAGGCTGCGCCTCCTTAAACTTGCTCGAATAGGCAGGGCATTGCTTTTGAGAAGCCATAAGAAAACTTTAATTTTTTTAGGCAATTGCCCCTACCATATTTGCATCCATCCTAGCACCAGTAGGTACATGGTAGATAATAGCCGACGTGGCTCATAATCCAACCACTCCCACAGTTGCATGTGCTATGCATGGGTGCAAAGTGTTTGCCTTGGCCTTGAATCTTGTGCCCCCATCTGCCACCTGACGTACATGCCATTCATTATTTGTATTCATTGGGTTGTCTCCTCATCTTGGCAGGTGAATCGTAAAAGCAGGTGTTGTTGTCCAAGTGTTATTTTGTCCTTGAATTTGGAAACACCCAAGCCCCTCGCAGCCTGAGGGTGTGCAATCTGATCCCAATTGCCTAAGTGTAGTTTGCACCCCCATGTACCTCCTGACCATATGAAATTACGAACGTGTCAGTCAATAGCCTGTATCATAGCCCCCGCCCCCCTAAGGGCCTCGGGGGGGGGGGGGGGGGGGGGGNCTGGATCATCCCAGAAGGGACCCCCAGAAGTTGCATGACTTGACTCTTAACCTACCATCAACATTAAGGAAGTGTGCCGACAACTTCTCACGATTTATCACCAAGCCGAGCTCATCAGCCATCCATGCAAGTGCCTGGTTTATGCCTTGTGCTTGTGGGAACCTAGCCCGACTAATTAGCATTGCGTCATCCACATAGTGTTTAGCGAGACACTCCACCCCAGCAATTCTCAGGTCCCCCACCCTTGCAGCCTTGCAATAGTACTTCAATAGGTCCATAGCGATGATAAAGAGCAAAGATGAAAGAGGGTTCCCTTGCCGCAATCCCCTTCAAGGAGACGAGAGTCCCCATAGTCGTCCCCCCACATTGAAGGAGAACGCGGCCGATGATTTTAGGTGAATACATAGTTGGATGAATTTTGGATCAAATTTTTTTTACCACATAATGGTGGTAAGCGCCTCCCAACTGACCATATTGTATGCCTTTGTGATGTCTAACTTTAGGCACAATCCAAGGAATTTTGAGAGGTGCAGGGAGTGAAGGAGCTCCTGCATGAGGAGCACCTGATCTTGTAGGGTCTGTCCTCGAATGAACCCCATCTGGTGGTCCCTGACAAACCTAGGCACGATGGGGGCCAACCTCCACACAAGCATCTTAGAGAAAATTCGAACCAACACGTTACAGACCCCTATGGGTTGGAAGTGAGCCGAAGAAGAGGCATCAACATGTTTGGGAATGCACACAATTCGGGAGCAGTTAATCTCATGACGGACTTGCCTCTTGGTCAACATTAGATTAAAGGCATCAAGAATGTTGGGTCCCATCGTATCAAAGAATTCCTTGAAGAATTTGAGACTCCAACCATTCGGCCCAAGTGCCTTCCCTCCAGGCATAGCCCTAATAGTCTCTTTCAGTTCCTACCAGGTAAAAGGGTTCAGCAAATGAGCGTTGTCCTCTTCTCCCAAAACTTGCAGAACCTACATTGATACTAGCATTGTGGGCCGCTTTGCCTAGATCACTCCCCAATACGTTGCGAATTCTCAAGCAACGTCCTTTAGATCTTCAACCAGGTCCCTTGCGTTGGTCAGCAACACGTGGCGTTGGCTCCACCCACAAGATTTGGCCACGGCAAAGAAGAATTTCGTCTGTCTGTCTCCCTCCCTGAGCCACCTAAGCCACGATTGTTGTTTCCAATAGATTTCCTCTTCTAAGTCAAGCACCTGTAGTTGCATTAGAATGTTATTCTCCTTGTCATGTAGGTCCTCCCTTGCCTCTTGTTGGTGTTGCGCTTGGGCCAGTCTAGATCAAAGGGTTGTATGGCCCATCCAGAATGAGAACTTTTCCTCCATAGGCATGGATCTAATAGCCCACTTCAGGCATAGGAGCCCCTTCCAAAGAAAGTTCCTAGGACCCCCTGGTCCGATTGGTAGTCTTCCTAGATGTCTTCAACCAATGGGCATAACCAGGGCTTGAGCAACCAAGCAGCCTCAAACCAAAATGACTGAGGGGCCCGTTCCCTCGGAGGCCCAATACAACAAATGAGTGATTGGTGATTCGAGGTGACCCGCGCATCCAGTCGCAGAAGGAGGTTTGAGCTAATGTAAACACAATCAATTCTAGAGAGGACACGGTTAGCTCCCTTCCACTTGTTGCTCCATGTGAATTGACAATTTTCAATCGCCAGATCAACTAGTGAGTAAGACAACAAGAAGTTTCGAAACTCCTGAGCTTCAGGGGGGCAAGAACAGCCTGCACCAGACTTTTCCTAGGAGTGGAGTCGTTGGTCGAAATCCCCAACAATGAGCCATACTTGGCG
Source organism: Gnetum montanum (assembly GCA_015680685.1). NCBI lineage: Eukaryota > Viridiplantae > Streptophyta > Gnetopsida > Gnetales > Gnetaceae > Gnetum > Gnetum montanum. Next base: position 55,334 of record MNCI01031545.1, read on the forward strand.
ATCCAGCACTAGCATCGCCACTCGCTCTAATTCCAATAGTTGCAGCTCCCAAGCTTGGGCACCATAGAACTTGGTTAACCACAGGCCCAGGGAGGGAATGTGGATAGTCAAGGCCCACTACGATGAGTCAACTAACAGAATTTCAAAGTGCGCTAGGATGGCCAGGCCTCCTACCTACCCCACGCAGGGCCACAAGTACACCTTCCAACCTTCCCATTGAAGGTGAAAGGCCTTCATTGCTTGCAGTTTGGTTTCCTGAAGGCATATAATGTCATAATCCTCAGTGCAAACAATCTATTGCAGGGTATTTCTTTTATAGGGTGTACCTTGTCCCCTACAATTCCATGAAAGCAGTTTCATGCGTGACCAATCAAGTAGCGTTGGTAGACCTCCCACAGGGTTTGCTGTAGCCCTAAGTCAATGCTCCTTTTTGTTTGCCTATCCTGCACTAGATTCTCAGAGGGGCGGCCAGGTCGGTCCCTCGCCAGTAACACTGAAATGCACCTAGAATCCTCCGATTGTGGGCAGGCCTCCTTGGGCTTTTGAGACCTTGAGGTCCCCCCAGATCACATTAACCTAGTCATCAAGCGGGGGTAGCTCGATCCTAGGCATAGTTGGCTCAACCAAGGGTGGAGAAATCGGAGAAGAGTAGTGTGCCTACTCCTGCCACGGCGGGGATGTTTGAGGGGGTGGGGAAGCTTGAGGGGGAGGGGGCAGGGGTGGTACCAACAATCATTCCTTTCGCCCAATGGCCATCTAACCCCCACCAGCTCTCGGCTCACATGCCTCAGCTTGAGCTAACCATGCTCCCCCACCTTGAACTTGACAGTTAGGCTCACGGTGTTTATTCTTCTTGCAAAGGGAGTAGCGCTGCACCCCCCCAATGGGGGTGGTGCTTTCTCCACTGGTGGCTCAATCTCCAAATTTTCAAACTCTGCTTGTAGTCGTTCCTCGTCACCAAGGAGTTCGAGTACAACCTCCTTGATTAAGTCCTTCAGGGACAAGGCCTGCCATACACAGAAACGGGCAAAACCTATCCGTTCCATCAGTTGTGTCACCTTGTCAAAGGTGATGAACTCCCCAAAAAACCCCGCAATGTGTCTTAGGAAGTCTAGCCTCCACATTTCCCACAGAATCTTGGAAATGTGTACCCAAATTGGTGCACGAGCAAACAGGTCCAGTTCTTTATGTGCCCCTGGTCGCTAGGGGGTCAGAGCGAGCCCTCTGGCACCGTAGAACCATGGTCCACCCTGAAGGACCATATCGCGGTCTTCCTTCCTCTGAAAAATGAACAGAAGCAAGTCCTTCGATAGGCTTTGCACATCAACTGCCCTGACTCCCCACACCTCCTTTGTCCACCGTCGGATAAGGTCCATCTGGGGGTGGGCGCTAGAGGACATGAAGCATCCTATCAAACTATGTTCCATTGTCTGCACCCCCTCCATTGGCTGTCCACCGACTTGGAGGTGCATGATGTCGTTTGAGCGGGAGCGTTCCTCAATGTCCCTATCTGCCACCCCAGAGCCCCCTGCACCATATCCCTCCATAGCGTGTCCCTCGAGGCTAGCTGCTTGTGGGCTGAGCCACGTGCCATCGTTGTTTGCACTACATCCATTCCCTCCATTCACATTGCATCCATCTCCTCTGTTCGCCATTCCCCTTGCAGTTAACTTCTTCAGCTGAGTCATCTGATGAATGATACTTTTAAATATCTATACATATGCACATGTTGCTAACTAACTTGACTAATGAATTAGGTAGAAGGAACTCACGAATATTATGTATATCATAGTTGTATTATTTTAAATAATGAACATGTGGGATGTTGTGTATATTGTTGATGCACCATTCTTTAGAGTTTTAACAGTTAATAGAATATAAGTACCCCTTCCATGGCTATAGAAAGGTTGGCTGATTACCTGCATTGTAAGATAATGCGATAACAAGTTATGGACATAAAATGGAAACTCTTGCATTGCTGATGTCCTGAAAGAGAAGGTGTTTTACTTGGTTTTATGTATTGGACTTGCACTCTTTCATATTCTCATTTTGAAACCTTTTACATTGTATCTTATGACTTGATTTCTAAGAAAAAATGTTGCTGCAAATGAAACATAACTACATATTTATTGCTAATAAATTTAGAAGTGACATGTTGCTAAAGAAAGAAGGAATAGAGGTGGATATTATGTTTGAATATTTTATGTTTGTCAATTTTCTGTTATGTGAGATCAAGAGGAATTGAACTTGAGATTTGGTAGAATTAGAATTTCAAAATATTGAAAGTTGCAACTCAAGGAATTGAACTTGTAACATGTTAGAATATGTTTATATTAATTTTTAAGAGTGATTATGGAAAGCATCACTCATGACTTGGTGATGTGGAAAAGGTTTATTTACTATACAGAGAGAAGGAGAACAGTTTTCAATAAAGAATCAATTACAAGAAACAACCTATCATCTCCCAAATTCCACTAGCAATTATAAAGAGAGGAGAGAGGGGAGAAGAAAAGGAGAAAAGAAAAAGGGGGGAGAGAGAGAGTGCATGTTAGAAAGAAGGAGAGCTATAGGACTCTTAATAACCATCCTCTAAAAATCAGTATGATTTTTTTGCTTCTCCAATCCTCTAAAAACATGGGATCATACTTACATTAGCAACTAATAAGGATGTGACTCATAATGATGGAATGATTATAGGGCCAACGTACCTCCTTCCCTCATTCGACTTAACAAATTGTTGATAGGATGAGACCTTGCCCCTTCTCATAATCCTAAGGATTGATGCACCTATTGCATATAATCTATCTTTAGTAGCGTTATGATACCTTAAAACTAGCTTTGTACAAAGTGATTGCTAACACTTTGCATCACTTGCGAAGCTAGAAAACATCAAACATTTGTGTAACCCACTTATTTCAAATTTTATTTTACAAGTAGCACCAACAGATGTGGTTAGATGTACTCCTAGTCCTGCACTATGTTTCCACCACACAAGATCATTTAATCTATAATAGGCTTCAAAAAATGGCTGGGAATAAAAAATATAGGTTTCAACTTTGCCCATACAATGTGGCATTGCATTCCCACATATAGGGCCATCCAACTCAAAGAATCCGATCACCATCCAACCATGAGTTGGGTTATCATTGGGTTCTAAACTACACAAACAAGACTTGGCTCAACTATTATTTTTGGACTATACCTCAATACACCCCCAAGATATGTGATTGGGGATTGTACGTGAGGTGGGTACACACTCACGAATGGCACTTGCATTATTGAAAGCCTTCGGGTGTTGTGCAAGTCAACCCCTTGGGTCCAATGGCTTAGGATATTAAGCTGAAGTAAGCATATGTATGGGTAGGGTTGGATAGTGGTGCTCATCTCTACATCTAGGGTAGGGTGTATGCAAAATAAATAAACAATGCAATTGATCCATTCAAGGTATGGGGATGAATATATTATTATGAAAATGATTAGTCAATGATCCCTAAAAATACTACATGCTTCATAGAATGCACATCAATCAAATGCATCATCCACCTAATTATTAACTGTGAGTTTAGGTGAATTGCTTATCCTAGGGCCCAAAGGGCTTCTAATCATAATTCATGTAGGTCAATTTTATAGAAAGCAAATAAACATACATGATCACACATATTTTCTTTCTTTTCTTTGCACAAATAAAACAATACAATTGCTGATAAATAAATGGGGTTAGCACATTGTGACAAAAATAAATAAGCAATTTTCACTTTGCATGAAAGAAAAATCTAACTATGACAAAATGTAAAAATATTCATGTAATGAAAAACTTACTCCAAGGAGACCTCCAGGCTTTCAAGATGCAATATTCCCATTATACAAATGAAAGAAGTAACTGTGCATCTCAAGTGTATTTTAAATGCAATATAAGAACTAGGTCTTATCATACAATGGAGAGAGTTACAATAGTTAGGGTTTGTTTTTCATAGGACAGTTAGCCAATGTTTTCCTCTATTTTCTGACATCCAAAATTGGGCAAACAAAGTCTGAAAGTAGGGCCTGAATTTTTAGCAATCAAATCTATATTTAGGGGAAATTGAGGGCTTGAAAATAAACTTGAGATTATAATCCACACAGCTCATGGGAGTTGGGATTTAACAAGGTTGTGTTTTTGTTTGTTTTGTTTCTTTCTTTTTTTTCCCCTCTCAGCCTAAGGTATCTTTCAGGCTCTACAATATCAGTAATTGGAAGATAGAAACTTAGGGAATAGATTACCAGCCATTAATAATAACATTAACACTCCCTTTTTTCTTTTTATTTCTCAGTCTAAAACAGAGAATAGATAATCTCTAAAATCCTTCTTAAAAAGAAAGAAAGAAATAGAGGCAGATTCTATGTGTGATTGTTGTCATTTCTATTTTTACCATTAGCTAAGAAATCAGGAAACAGTAATGCTAGACAATAACAAAAAGAAAAAGAATGACAGTCTCTGTACTAACAAAATTCTGATTTTATGGAGTAGAAAATAAACAAAATATTATGTGCTCATGTGCAATATGGAAAGGAGAAACAATAATAAAATATAATATACACTAAGTTTGAACACCATGATGGATTAACATGGTTCCAAACTTTGACATCTTCATTAATAAATTTTCCAGCCTCTCATGCTTTGACATTGAGAGGAATGTAGGCTTGAACAAAGGACCATTTAACAATGATTTGGGGCATAAAAACTCTTTTAGAAATCCCTTAAAACTGACCCAAGAATGATCAACAAAATAGAAGATGTGCACTTGACAAAAGACACCAAAAATCCTCAATAGGCATAGCTTTATTTTAATATTTAAATAAGTACTCAATGGACCCTTTGGCCATCTAGCTGTGCTACACCAAGTCTTTTCAACCCTACAGCATCTTGTAGGCCACACAAGAAGAACACCAAGGTTGGATAAAATGGTGGGGGCTAACACCATCAAGCACCTCCAAGGACTAAGTCCTTGTAGCTCACAGAAGAGATCACTAGCCTTGGATAGAATGATGGGAGGACATTTCTTTTATAAAACAAAAATGATCACAAGAACATGAAAAACCAAGTGCACATGACACAAGAAAATGCTAACTCATAAGCTCAAAACATGCATACAAAAAATCAGATCCAAGACACATGAGAGACTCCATGCATAACTCCTAACTCACAAGAAATCCTACATGCTCACATGAAATAATCCTCACTTGTCCAAGCTGATACAACTTCAAACACTTACTAAAAATTTTGTACAACAAGGGTTTGAAATGCACACCTTTAAAGTTAAACTTCACCAATTTCTAGAGGGAGAAGACACCTGAAAGTTGGGTAGTTATCTAGCCAACAGTGTCAAGAAATTAGTTTTAAATTGCAGGTTCAAGGTGTTGCCAAAATCCCTTCACAAAATCAGAGAGAACAGTCCCTTGAATCAGCCAAATAGTCCCCAGAAATCAGACCCAAAAGCCTCCACTAGCAGCAGCAAAATCCACTTCCCAAGAGCTCACAAGAACACTCAAGACAACCCAAGAGATGGCTAGAACAAGCAAGGAACAACCACTCTCCCTCTCCTCTCCTCAACTCCTCACCCCTCCAATTTGCATAGTCTACCCTTACTTGGCCAAAAGTAAAAATGAGAGCAAACCACTCCTCTATTTATAGGATGGAGAAGACCCTAGGGCTTGGGTAAAGACTTGTGCACAAAAGTTTACACAATGGACAAGGAGTAGACAACCCATTCTTCAAAAATCCTTTTTTTATTCATAGCATCATTGCTACTTGACTTGGACAAGCAAACTCTCATGAGGGATTAGACATGTGAAATTGAAAATACTCAAGAGAGTCACATGGCCCTATTAAATGAGTCTTTTATCCCTTTTCCAGCCATTAATATGAAGTGGACAATTTGCATATAAATAAAATCAACATCATCATAAGCATGTCATGGAGCATACATTAGCATCGCACATTGACTTTTCTCATGGCCCCACCTTTTTGTCTTATTTTAAGTCACTTTTTAGTTTATATGCCATGAGGGTTTCTAATTTATTTTTGGTTTTTTATCTATTTTCCATATTTTCTATAATTTATATAGTAAAAATCATTAATACTAAACTTTTTGTCCATCCAACATTTTACACATGCCAAGCTAGCTGTAATGAGCACAAACATGCCATAACTACCATGCTAGAAATTAATATTTTGATTGAATCAAGAAAAATATTGTCCCACCAAGTACTTTTTTACTCGCTTAACATTAAAATCTCAAAATATAAAGCTCGAATTGAAAAAACTAATTGTAGATCTATACTCTAGGCATAAAAATGAGTTGGTCCATCAAATTTGAGTGCGATTCGACAACTTTGAATTTTGACATATTTTAATTAGTTAAATATTTAATAATTTAAAAATTCTAACCAAACGTCAAAATAAACCATGGATACACATTAGATTAATTTCCTAGTATTATTCTAAATTAATGCTAGAATTTGCAATGCTCATTCATTAATAAAAAAATATATTTCTTGAACTTAAAATAAAAAATTTAGAACTAAATAGTAACTTTGCTTATGTCAACCAAATAAAGGTCTGTATATTACTAAGAAGCATTAGACACATCTACAAATACATATAAGCTTTAAAACAAATTAAAGTCTAAGTATTTAATAGAGTACTAAGGTCACACATACAAATGTGGGGCATTACAAGAGCTCAATCACAAGGGAGGTGGCTGGAAATAAACAACAAAAAAATGAGACTATGGCTGGAACAACAAAAGAAGACTCTGGCTGAAAGAGAAGATGAATAGAAGATTGTGGCTAAAACAAAAGAAGGTTCTGGCTGAAACAAAAGACAATAAATTAAAAGGAAATTTGAGCCAGGTAGCAATTCAATATTATAATTAACTGTTCTTAGTAACAAAGAAATTTGAGAAAGAAGGTCAGATGAATCTTTATCTTGCTATATGTGGTGGACAATGTTGGCTGATCATTTCAATATCTCAGCTCTTCTCCTTTCTTTGCCTTGAATATCTTTTTATGTTTGAATCAACTTTGACAAGATTTGTTGTTGAGATCTTGGATTGTTGAATCTTAATTTTGTTGTTGGAACTCTCCGCCTATCCTCTACACTCTCAAGCCTAAATGACTTGGATGATAGTTGTTTTTGTAAAGATTCAGAAACACCCATAACAATTTGTCAATAGGGGTCAAGGATCCTTGATACGAGGATTGGTATTGTCAGTAGAAAGTGAGAGTATCTTTGGGCCCATGTCCATTTTGTGATTTTCTCAAATTTACAGAATTGTTGAGTGCTTGGCTTCTGGCGAGAAATTCTCTTGGTGACCCTCTTGAATGCTTAATCATTGGATTTGAAGTTTGATTCTTATTTGTGTCCCTATTCAAGTTTGATTTTGTTATCTTTAGACGAGTCCAATGGAGTGGGGAAAATCTAGGCTGTGAATTTATGGTTGGTAAATATTATTATTATGCAAATAAAATGATTTGAAAATTATTAATTTATACATTTCTTGAAGTAACTGCTGGCTTGGACAAATTTCTTGATCTGTGAATAAAAAGAAATTCAGACATGTACATTTTATCAAATGAATCTTGCATAGATTTTTGTTGTCATTGTTTGCATTCCATGGTTGTCTTTTATTAGCAATAATTCAACTAAAATTTGATTATGGTTATGGTGTTTTGTGTTAATTAGACATGATTTTTCATTGATGTTGGAATATTAGAAAATCACAAGTTATGCTTAAGAAGCATTAGACTTTATTCTATAGATGTGTTCAAATCTTATGTGGTTGTCCATCAGAAAATTAAAATTCATATATTTATTATCATATGCAATATAAGGAAGCAAAGCCCATACTGTATCTTTACTAGTAGGTAGAGTTTATGTGATATTATATATGCTAAATATTAGTGAAAGGCTATCAAATTATTTGTTAACAGTATTCGTTATGGTTTGTTGATTGATGCTGGCTGTAGTTGTTTTTGATACTTTTATTAAGAGTTTCAATAATTTGATTTATGAACATTTTTTCATAGGATTCTTCTACTTCTTTCCCCGTTGTTTATGTAAACAAATTTATTCATGTACACTATCTAGCTTCTGATTTTTCTTCTTGTTGAACACTAAATATTGTATCATTGGCAATGATATTATGAATAAATGTAGAGATTGTTGTATTATTTTGTATTTCAATTTGCAGTTTTCCACGTACATGAATACTATATTTTCCTTCAGTTTGAGTTCCTTATGATTGATTAGATTTTGGTTGTGTATAATTTAAGACTACTAAGAGAAGTGATTGCATTAATTGGTTAATTGGCTACTTGTTGAGCTAGATGGTTGTGGATATGATTTTAAGTTTTAGATGTTTTCACATTTGTATTGCACCTTAGATGCATAATGTATTGAGAGATGTCAATAATCATAGTGACATTCTCTTCCTACTAGATCATGGAGCCATTCGTGGCATTATATAAATTTTTTTGAGAAAAGTTCGGGCAATTTATTAATGAGAAATATGTACAAAAGGTAACAAAAAAGTAACACAAGGGAGAAAATCCCTCAAGCACCCATGCTTTAAATACCCCCACTTGTTAAGGACATGCTATATGATAGACCTCAGAGCCCACAAAATGGTCTACCAAAACAGATTATAGCAGAACAAAAGCCTTGTAGAATCGCCCAGGAGCAAGAACCTAACACAAAACCAAAGTTCTTAGACCCAAACTTCAAAAACTTCCAAAACAGACACACACACACCAGCACTGAGGCCAAAACAACCATAGTCGTCACTTCAGAAAAAATGATAGCTCGACACCTAAATCGGATGCAGTTGAGAGCAAGCACAACCAATACGCCATTGACAATGAATAGTATCCAAAACCTCCCGATGCCTTTTAGTGGCCACAAAAGCCACCATTGTCTACTGAAATTCCTTGTAAGCCTCTTCCTTTAGGTGCCATTCAACTTTGTTACCCAGGGCATCTGAATGTAGCTTGGCCGAAGTGCATCGAATAAACCTCCTTAGCACATCCCAAGAGGTTTTCCAATTCACATTCATTATGACATTAGGACATTCATTGTCCTGAAACCAATGATGAATGTTGGTTTCATGAGCCAGGTCTTGCTAGTGTTGCAGTTGTTCAACCTCCAATCAATCCTTCTCCCTCTACTTAGCTTCCATTGCCTCCCTAGCAGCCCTTTCCTGCTCTTCCTTGATGAGCTGCTACTGCAAGAGCTAGCACAACTTTGTTTTAGTAGCACTTTTGCACATAGCCTCCCTTACGTCATACCTCTTAAGCTCCTTTTTGGCCTCCTCCTTTAGACGAAATGTGGTCTATTCCAAGGTGTAGGGAAACCTTCTCCTCCCTACACTACCATTTTTTCTCCCACCATGCCCTTTCCTCTAGCTGAGCTATGTCAGCTGCCTCTGTTGTAGCATGGATGAGGTCCATAGCAAGGATCAGGGGCCATGGGCCCCCATTTGCTGGCAATGGCCTAGACCTCGACTCAACCAAACAATCCCCATCCACCTAAGGCTTGCCCAAGCTAGCATCACATGGCACAACATCCCCCATAGGGTTAAGGGACGGTGGCCAACGTCACTCATAAACAGCAGAAATGGACTTGATAGGCCAAGGATCCCGTGGTTGCGCTGCCTGTCATAAGGCAAGAATAAGTCCCAAGTGGTGCCCACAATGTTGGCGATGCAAAGAAGCCAAGAAAAACTGGGGCAAGTTCATAGCCTATCCTTGCCATAAGCATTTGAGAAAAGTGAAGTGGGAGCCTTGAAGCTTTCACACATTGCTAGATTGGACAAAGAACTAGTCAACTAGCTTAGTAGCGTCTTGCCACATTTGAGGTAAAGCCAACATGGGCACATGCCCACTTCTTGTTTTGGAAACTGGGCTCGGGAAAATATCCGTTGTCTTGTAACCCCTGCCAAGTGGGCAGGAGTAGCTCACTCGTATTAGGTAGATCAAGATACCTTGTAAAAGTGTCCTTTGTCATAATGATTTGCACCCCACGGAAAACATAAAATCATTCTCCTAGTTATTGTAGAAGTCCCCATCCACTAAATTAGGATCCCCCATCAAGGTAGGAAGGAGATTTGCCCACATGACCCACTCAACTAGACCCCACAACACTAGTTTATTTTGAAAATTTTGATAGGTGGGCTCAAAAGTAGGAGTGATCCCCATCGTGTTGATCGCTTTAGTCCATAGATGGGAACCAAGCACCACAACCTAACCTGAATGAGGGAGACAGTTGTACCGAAAAACCAATGTGTTATGTGCTTTCCACAAGCATCACAAAGTCGTCGTCGCTCGGGAATCCCCAGATAGGAGAGGAAGACATAAAGCTGAAGCATGCCAAACAACCTAAGAGAAGTTGCATTGGTAAATGAAGTGCAAGTAGTTTTTGGAGCATATGAACATAGTAGACAAATGTCAATAATAGGTAGCCCCCGTGCATGCAGAAGAGAGTGAAGTGGCAGCATGCCCTATAGTGCAAGCCATAGGAATACTTTAATCTTTTTGGGGAGTCTCCCTGCCCAAATGCTTTTCTAACCTTGAACTCGTAAATATAGATGCCAGACAAGGTCTTGAGGTTGCGCTTGTAAGTAGTTATTTTGGGCCATGTTATTGGCATGCCAGTATAAAGCTTGCCACATGTAGGAGTCCCTACTACCTGCCCTCCATTGTTGATATTTATTTCTCATAATCATAATCCATTGTGCTGCATATTCATGAGTATGCATGAAATGGTTAAGTGCTAAAGCCCCATGGTAATGACATCCCAAAAGTTTAAAATTCCTAGCCCACTAGCCACCTTTAGTTGGGCTGCCTTATCCCAACCAAGGAGATGGATGTGCTCACCCCCTTTTCCCCCAAACCAAATGAAGTTCTTGATCAATTGATCCATCCACTACACAATGGCAATTGGAGAGTTGGCCAGAGACATTGTAAAATGGGTGATAGCTGAAAGCATAGAAGTAGCCAGAAGGAGATGCTCCATCTTGGGCAGGAAATGAGTAGACCAATGTCCAATCCATTGTATTTTCTGTAACAGACTAGTCAAGAATTCTTGTGGTTCCAAGTGTACTTGGGATTTTCCAAGTAGGAATCAGAAACTGCACCAAGGAGGATATCAAGAGCTTGACTAATCAACCCCTTCACTTGACAACCAACATTGAAAATATGAAGGGTAGATTTACCTCCATTCTCATGAAAGACCGGTTGAGGGCATGCGCTTGAGGGATTGCTGCCTAGGAGAAGAGAATGGTGTTGTTGGCATAATGTTCTGCTAAGCATTTCACCTTGGTAATATGTAAGTCCTGCATCCCTTCCTACTTGCAATAGTTGTACATCATGTCCATGACCAAAATGAATAGATAGGGGGAAAGAGGATCTCCTTGACAAAGTCCTTGCCCCATGGAGGAAAACCCCTATAGTTGACCACTAATATCAAAGGAGTAAGCCCTAGATTCTTGGAGGTGAAGGCAAAGATTGATAAAATTTTGGTGAAGTCCCTTCTTGCTCATTATTTGTCTCAACATCCCCCAGCTAACAATATCATAAGCCTTGGTAATATCCAGCTTGAGGCACATGCCAGGGTACTTGGTTTCCTTCAAAGAATGTAGAATTTCATGTAAGAGAATAATCTGGTCCTAGATATAGTGACCCTTAATGAAGCTAGTTTGTTGAGCCCCCACCAACTTAGGCATGAGAGGAGTTAGACGCTGAACAATAATCTCCCCAATTGGCTGGAAGTGGGAGGGGTTTGTGGGGTTCAAGATCTTAGGGATGAGTACAATTCTAGAACAATTGATTTTGCACTTTACTTGCTTCCATTGAAGCATCAGATTAAAGGCATCAAGCAAATTGCTGCCCATAAGATCAATAAACTCTTTAAAGAATTCAATAGGCCATCCATTGGGGCCTGGGGCACTAGCATTTTTAAGGGAGGCCATGGCCAGCTCCAATTCATTCATAGTTAACAAGGCAAGAAGTTGCTGGTTTTCCTCCACACTCACCATTGGTTGAATAGGGACAGAAACTTGGGAGGCTTCTCTAAACCTCCAAATATCGCCCCAATACTGCGGTAGAATCTAAGCAATATCAACAGTCTTCGTAATAGTTTCACCTCCATGGTGAAGCTGCTGAATCCTTTTAGCCCCAAAATTGGCCTTCACCTTGGCAAAGAAAAATCTAGTTTTCCTATCCCCCTCCTTGAGCCATTACACCCTAGAGCTTTGTCTCCAATAAGCCTCTTCATTAGCAGCAATCTCCTAAAGCTATTTAAGCACTACATGTTCTTCCTCCAATAGGAGCTCCCCTTGCTCTTGCTTGGCCTAGATGGCGAAGAGCTTCACCCTCAAGGAGGGCTTGAAAGCCTTGAAGGAGTATTTGTCCACCATTTTCTTAGCCTAAATCACTATTTCAGTCAAAGCAACCCTTGCTTCAAAAAGTCACGAGGATCCGAACCATTGGGATAGGCATCCCCTATCTCCTCAACCAAAGGTCTCAACCAAGGCTTCAATAGCCATGCCTATTCGAACCTGAAAGGAGTGCATCCCACATGATTGAGGTGTGCTCACTTGATACACCATAGATCTATGATCAAAGGCTTGCCTCTCCTGCCCAATGACCACAACCTCATGATTCAACATAAGATCGGTATTGATCCAAATCTAGTCAATACGAGTCATTATCCACCCCTGTCCTTGTCGCTAGTTGCACCAGGTAAATTGGCAGCCCTTGATTCCCACATCCACCATATCATTATCCTGACAGAATTACAGGAAAGATTGACCCCTAGGAGGATCATTGACATCACCTCCTGACTTTTCCCAATAGTGCAAGCATTGGTTGAAGTCCTTGATGATGATCCATTGCTTTCAGTTAGGGATCAACACAACAATATGAGATAACTCCTAAAGTTGGTCTTTCCACCGCTGTGGCCCATAGAAGTTAGTGAGCCAAATCTTTGAGGACACTAAAAGGATAGGTACACTCCATCTGGAGTAGTCGAATAAGGTTGACAGAAGGTGAAAGATCCTAGCTCAGCCATTGCAACCAATGGGCCTCTTGGTCCTATAGTTTAGTTTCCTACAAACAAATAACATTACATCCCTCTCTATGCACAATACCTTTTAGGGTATTGCATTTAAAGGATGTACCTTGATCCCTACAATTCCATGAGAGGATTCTCATGGCTTACTCATGGATCGTTTTTGGTAGACCTCCTTCAAGGTGGTCTGTGACCTAAGATCCACCTCCATATGGGATTTCTTGGACCAAGCTATTGACCCCAGTGGATGTCCTAGTTTGTTAGTATTGGAGTCCATGATGAAACCTTCATCCTGTATTGTGCTAAGGATGTCTATCATCTTTGGCAAAGTTGAGTCTCATATTGTCAAAATCCAGTCCATCAGAGGGGATTCCCCCAACCCCCCCATCCCATGCAAGGAGATTTTACTTGTTGGTGCCAATTAGGTGGCTTATGGACCTTTGTTGCTCTTCATGGTGCGTTTGGTCAGGGGCAACAGGAGTAGCCGCCACGGGGCTCTTTGGGGGAGACAACAATGTTCTCCTGGGAGATTTCTTAGGAGACTTGGAGGTTGGTCATGATTCCATGCGATACTGACCTTGACCTTGTTGCCCAACCAATCTCCACTCCACATTTGGTTGGGTTTTGGGGCCAAGCTCCTTGGTTTGGACTCGACAATCCTGGAATGCATGATTGTTCTTTTTGCAAATTTTGTAGGGAGGCATCATCGGTACCAACATTGTGGATGGTCGGTTGATTGACACATCCTCATATCCAACTGTAACTATTTCTTCACTTCACTTGATGGAAGATCTAGGATTATCTCCTTGACTAGGTTTGTGGAAGACAACGACCGCCAGGCACAAAAATGCATGTACCCCATATGCATTTTAGATTTGGTGAACTTGTCAAAGTTAAATTCACCAAAAAAACCCCACTAGGGTTTTGAGAAAGTTGGAAGTCCAGAGCTCCTACGAAATGCCCACAACCCTAATCCACATCGGTGCTCTTGCAAAAAGCTATGTGTCTCGGTGCACCATTGGTTGCCAATGAGAGCTAGCCTATGAGTGCCAAAAAACCACATACCACCTAGGAGCACCTTATCGTAGTGCTTTGGGATTTGAAAAACAAAAAGAAGCAGGTCATCCACTAGGCTTCGGACCTTCACTTTCCCAACCTCCCAATTTGCCACAATCCATTTATTAATAAACTTTGTTTTTAGCCTAGCCCCTTTTGAAACAAAATTTCCCACCAAACTAAGTTGCATGGTCTACAACCCCTCCGGTAGTTGACGTACTCGTAGCCTCATGGATCCTTCTCTGTGGGTGCATGCATCAATGCTGCCATTGCTTGGATGCCAGGATGCCTCCAAGTGCGTGGCTTAAGAGTACATCGTCCCACCATAACCAGCAACCCTTGAAGGCCCATCAGTAGAACCTACGTTGGAGTCGAATGAATCTCTGTCACCCTCACCTACTTTGCCGGCCACATCCCCTCCAAGATCCAAACCACTACCAACACCTGTCCGTTCACCTTCGTGTGGCCCCGCCGACTCGGTGCTCCTAGCCCCATCGAAGCTCCTGCCTCCAGCTCCCCTGCCCATCTTTGTTATGCTTTATTTTAATTGATAGTTGTCTATGTTGGTCTATATGCAAGTTGAATTTTTAATAATTGATCAGATATTTGGAAAAAAATGTTCACCCTTGCATTTTCAGTTCTTGCTTCCTAAAGATGTGTGTTAGATTGTTTCTTTGAGTCCATATGCATTTGAACTGGTCAAGGTTTGCTTGTTGATAATTAAGTAAATACCACATGAAGGCTTGCATTCAATAACAACACTAGAATTTGACCCTTTCGTTTTATAGGGATGTATGCTTTGAAACAAATGCTTACATTTATGTCACTTGAATGATAGGTTTCAAGAAATCCATCAGAACTGGAAGTTATGCTTACTGTCATAAGCAAGTTCATGAGGGCACGTATGGACAAAGAGACAATTTCTATTGCAAAGAGACACATGGATGTGTTTGAGGTATCAATTAGTTCTAATGTTTTAAAGGTTTTAGGATTATTTATGTATGTTAAACATTATTATTATTAATATTCTTTTTTATTTTTAAAGAAAAGTTCAGGTCATCGTATTAACAGTGAAGGATCACAACTTGTTTATATGCATCAGTCCCCAATGGGGCAAATAATAAACCAACCCCCACCCTCCCTAGCACCCCCCACCACCCACAAAATCAATCCCAAAAACGGGGGTATCAAACCCCCAGCTGCCCCCCCACCACCCACAAAATCCCAAAAACGGGGTATCAAACCCCCAGCTGCCAATCGTGAAATTGAATACCCCACCAAACTCTTTGAATACCAAACTCTTTGAATACCCCCTATTTCGTGAAATCCCCCCATCCCCCGACACCCCCCAAAATTTGGAGCAGCAGGTCAAAAAACGATTTCCAATACCAACAGCCAACCAACTGCTGTCCAACCAAAAATAAACAAACCTTGCAGCGATGGAACAAAAAGCAGGGCCAAGCAACCCACACCCTATAAAAAATTCTTTTGCTCAACAACTGCTGGTCCACAACGCTCATTTCTTACTAGCGCATGGTGGCTAACCAGATCTTTCAAGTAAGAACCTCCACATGTATCGAAGAACCTCCACTACCTTAGATGGTGTACAGTAGGGTAATTCTTTCTTTCTGATTCCCTCATGTGGTGCTCTACAAGCTTGGCTAGAGGCCACTGCCTCAATTGATGTCTACTAATCCACGAACAATCTTTGCTGCCTCATGCAATGCTCTACAACGTTGAGCAAATGGAATACATTTTTGAAAACCCACTAACGTTCACAACAGGAACAAGCAATTCGTATAAGGTTTTACATGGGTAGACTAACAAAATGCAAAATCTATGAAAACTGAATTTGTAATTAGCAGAATGAAAACAATGACACAAAAAAGTGAAAAAGAAATCAGCAATTACATATTGAAAGAAATAAAATTGGACAATTGTATAATAAAAATGAAGAATTAACAAATTTTTACAACCAGAAGTGTTAATTGTTGATGATAGGATCGACTTTTTGTAGAAGATTGAAGTTTTTGTAATTTTTGATCAAAATGAAGATTTTTTAATTCACCACAAGTTGTGGTTGGCTGACCATGAGATGTAGAACCCCTAATAACTACCCTCAAAAATCAATACAAATTTTTTTCCCCAATCCTCTAAAACCATGGAATTATACTTACATTAGCAACTAACAAGGATGTGACTCATAATGATGGGATGATTACAAGGCCTATGTACCTCCTTCTCTCCTTAGACTTAACAAGTTATTTTTTTAAAAAAACTTTCGGGTAATGTATTAAATGAAGTTATGCAAATTGTACAAATGAGCTACACAGCTGAGGGAGTCCCCTCCCCCTCATTAATGACTAGTGCCCAAAAATTTGGGCTAAACCACCATAGCCCCAAACATGCCCTTCGTTCCCCCACTGCCCACCCCCTTGTACATACGAAAAATTGGAAAGGAGACATAGGTGCCCCCTACTCTCCCACTATTACCAAACCCCAACCAAGACAAGGACCAAGCCCAACCTGCACGGGCCAAAAAGAACAATGGCAAAAAAGATCATCCAAAAGAAATTGAACAAAATAGCAACCAAAAAGCAACCACGCCCCTAAGATATGTTGAGGCAGCCAGGAGCATTTACACATGGGCCGCAATCGTGAGTGAATGTCATCAAACATATCGCGGTGCTCCTTGGTATCGATGAAAGTTGCGGCCTATTGAAAATTTTTAAAGGCATCCACTTTCCGTGCGTGCATGGTTGCGTCACCTCTACCATCAGGATGTAACTCAACCGAGGTCCACTTGATGAACCTTCTAAGACCTTGCCACGATGACAGACGATTAATGTCCATTATAACATAGGGGCATTTCCCCTTATGCAACTAGGTAGTCGCATTATGCTCATGTGCGTGGTCCTGTTGTTGTTGTTATTGCTCATCTTCCAAGTGCTCGTTTTCTTGTTGCATCTCTTCCACCGACTCCTGTGCATGTCGTTCAAGCTCTTCTTGCTGGATTTCAGCCTTGAGCTACTTATGGAGCTCGTCCTCCAAGGTGGCCCTAGCCACTGCATCCTCCATCTCTTTTTGCCACAAAAGATCCTTAGTCATATCTTGGTGCTACATCTCCACCTGCAGTAGCTGCCGTTTGAAGGCCTCCTCCATAGCTCTCTCAAGAACCTATTGTTGGTACTCTTGTTCTTGCCGCTCAGCCTCCCCCTTGTCTCCCTCGACATGAGGCTACTGTTGCTCATGCTGCTGTCTACCAGGCAAGATAGCCTACTCCTCGATGGCTTGGCCACTAGCTAGCATCATCCCTAGTGGCCTATCCAGAGGCTGCCCAGCCACAACATCCTCCCCCTGTCATCTATGAACATAGACCAAGCTATAGTACCCAACATGCACGTGCGGCGTAGGCTCAAGCCTCATAGCATGCCATAACGTAAGAATAGCCCTTGAGTGCCTCCCTAGCTGCTTTCGCCGAAAGGATGCTAGGAAAAATTTAGGCATGTTGATTAGTTGCCCCAAATGCAGAGATTTTAAAAACATGAAATGAACCCCTTGCAGCTTCCACATGTTTCCTTACTGTATAAAAAACCTCTCGATTAGTTCCACCGTGTCTTGCCCAAAAGGTGGCAACGCAGACTTGGGCACCTGGCTGCTCGTAGTCCATGGCATTGGCCTAGGGAAGAAGGCCTTTGTGTCATGGAGGCCTCTCCTCATAGGCAAAACCACCTCCCCACCAACTTGCATCCTAAGGGCATGAGCAATAGCCTCTTTAGTGAGGTCAATCCTCATCCTGTAGAAGGTAGTGGTGTCTGTACGCCAATTGTTGAAGAAGGCCCCATCCTGCAAATCTAGGTCCTCCACGAACATCGAAAGGAAATCAGCCCAACCCACACGTGTAATGAGGCCCCACAGCTCTATCATCTCCTACAATATAGCACAAGAGGGTTTGTAGGTCGGTGTTGCTCCCATATTGGTGGTAGCTTACCACCATAGTTGCACACTAGTCACAGCCGCTTGTGCAGGTAGTGGTAAAGGTAAGTTCCGAAAGATTAAATCATTGTGGGACTGCCACGAGCTCCGCAATATAGCTATAGCTTTGGAATCCCCATCGAGTCTGAGAGGTAGGAAGATTCCAGCCGCCTGCCAAGTGGTTGCAGTGAAGGGATAACTATAGGTGAAGTGTCTCCATGTCTCATCCCTTGATAACAAGACGGGCACCTCTCACTAACATTTAACCCGCATTTGGTTAACTCAACCCTCACTGGGAGTGCCCCATGATTTATTAACCAAAGAAAAACCTTTAACTTTTCATGCAATCACCCATGCCAAAGTGGCATCTATCTCGACCTTGCCAGATACTTATCTTGAATAATGAGGCATGGAGGGGCCTCTATCATACCCCAAATTGTCATCCTCCAAGCATGATTACATAGCGACCTCCATATGAGTGAATCATTGTTTCCCATTGTCCATTGTTGATACTTGTTGTTCATGATTTGTATCCATTGTGCCTAGGCAGTTTCCATTTGTATCAACCAATATATAAGCTTTTGCTTGCCCATCATGAAGATATCATTGAAACTCATGACCCCAAGTTCACATGCCTCTCTAGGCCAAGCAACGATATCCCAACTAACCAAGTGCAGACGGTTGCCCCCTTTTCTCACACACTAAACAAACTTGTAGATAAGCTGATCCACCTTGGCCACAATGTTTTTCGGGGGCGAAGTAATTGACGTTGTGAATCTAGTAATCGTAGACATGATTGACTTGGCAAGCAGAATTCTTCCTTTCCTGCTTAGGAACCGAGTGGTCCAATGTTCAATCTGGCATTGCAGTTGTTGAACCAACTTCATCCATGCATGTTTTTTGTTTCAAGTAGAAATAGGAAATCCTAAATATAAGTCATGTTCTATTCCCAGAGTGACTCCCAACACCTGCATAATTTGGCCCCTAATGCATCCCTTAGTATTCGCAAGATATAGCACCAACTTTGCTCGATTGATTTCAAGCTTAACCTCCTAGGCCATCCTGTACAGAGCTTTGTCCAGTGCTAGCACCTATGGCACTGAAGCCCTAGTAAAAAGAATGGTGTCATTGGCATAATGCTCCACCAAATAGTCCACACTAGCAATGCGCGACCCTTGAACCCCCTCCATCCAACAGTAAATTTGTAGGGTGTCCATGACAAGGATAAACAAATAGGGAGACAAAGGGTCCCCCTACCTAAGGCCCCTACCAAGGGATGCAAAGCCCAAAGCTTACCATCAAAATCAAAGGAATAAGTAGTTGAAGACTGCAAATGAATACATAGATCAATGAAACCAAAACAAAAATCCTTTCCAGTCATTACCTCACTCAATGCATCCTAGCTAACTGTATCATAAGCTTTGGTGATGTCCAAGACCAAGAAAATGTGCGGAGCAAAGGGAGTGCAGAATTTCTTAAAGCAAAATCACTTGGTCCTGCAAATACCTATCTTTGACGAATCCAGCCTGGTTATTGCTCCCCAATGCTAGCATTAGAGGAGCTAAGTGCTCACCAGCATCTTAGTGAACAAATGCAACAACATGTTGCGGACCCCGATGAGGCAAAATTGGGAAGGATTAGTGGGAGCCGTAGTTTTTGGTCCCAAATCCAGCCTTGATGCTCTATCCGGCTTCATTGATCCCAATGCCTCATCTAATTCCCATATGGAAAAAGGAGCTAAAAGGCGCCGATTGTCCTCCTCAACCAAAACAGGGTTAATATGAATGCAAAGAGGATGCATAGGCTTTTTCCCCTAGAGATTGGACCAAAACTCTAGGAAAACCTGAGCAACACATTGACAACCAATAACATCGTACCCTTGTATAGTAACACGAGCATAGTGCCAGACAGTGGCTGCGGGGGGGGGGGGGGGGGGGGGGGGCGCGGTGCCCATACCTCATGTTAGGTATCAGCAGCGAGAGTTCTTGGGGCAGCCTTCGTAGACACATCCGCTGTACCTCGGCACAGTGCCACCCCGACGCGGGCACCTCCAATGACGACAGAAACAGAAGGCAAGCGGCCATGCAGGGTCTCCAGTAGGTGGCCAGTTTCATGGACACGGAAGAGCATCGAAATACTCTGGATCTCCTGCACAAGCTGATTCGCCTTGACTGTGCCTGCAGACAGCTCCCGACGAACCCCTAAGGGGGTGTGGAGGCCTCGGCCTTCGGGGGGCGGGGCCCCCCCCCCTCCTTTTTGGGGGGGGGGGGGGGGGGGGGGGCGCCCCCCCCAGTTTTCAGCTTTTTGGTTTTTGGCTTCCCCGGGCGGGGGTGCGCCCGTGCCCCCCCCCTCCCAATACCCTCCTTTTGGGATTAGTGTTTTTTAGATGTCCTTTCGCGGCACTCGGCCACCGGCCGGACGGACGGGGCGAGTTGCCGGGATCGGTCCAGGGATCTTTCCCCTCGGAGGGGCCACCGTTGGTGACCACTGTTGTATTCTCCTCATATTTGAATAACAGGTAACATGTCCAACCAACAAGGCCGAAACGAGAGCGAGGATGTCTTGGTTAGGAGTGTCCCTGCTTCAAAACATGGCCGCCGACGCCACCACCGCAACCGACGCCACCACCGCCACCACCGCCACCGACGCCACCACGGTTGCCGCAGCCAACGATAGTGCCGCAGCCACTATCGGCGCCACAGGAACCCCTGCCACCACAGACACGGTCACTGCGGCCGCAACTGCCAATACCGATACAACCTCCGCGGGATCGACAATCCTTGCCGCTGCGGCTACCAGCACCGGTGATGCCGCAGCCCCCTTCGTCGAGAACGCACCCCAGGGTTTGGGGCCCCGCGCCATTGCGGCCCGCTCCCGTAGTGCCCACACCCTGAGGCTACGGGTCAACCACCCTCCGGCGGAGGGTGTCCGCACAATGGAGAGGAGCCTCATCGGCCGTTTCATCTCTCGAGGGCCCCACCCGCGCCTGGACCTTATTCGCCGGTGGGTGAGGGAGCAATGGCAGGTTGGGGATGTCGATGTGCGGAGCTTGTCCGAGGACCTGCTCCTTTTCGTCCTTCCCTCCTTGCAGGTTCGGGATTCTGTGTTGCTTGGTGGCCCGTGGTTCTATGGGGCTCGGGGCCTCGCCTTAACCCCTTGGCGCCCCAGGGCTCACCGCGAGATAGACTTGTTCACCCGGGCTCCGGTCTGGGTGCGTGTGGCCAACGTTCCCTGGGAGCTCTAGAGTCTCGCTTTCCTCACGGAGCTGGCCGATTTTTTTGGCGAATTCATCGCGTTCGACTGCGTCACGCGGTCCATGGAGAGAATGGGCTTCGCCCGCTTCTGCGTCTGGCGCAGCTTGTCGGAGACTGACCTCGTCCGGGAGGTTGTGTTGGAACTTCCTGGGGGGGAGGAGACCCTCCAGGTCACCTTCGAGAACCTTGGTACGGAGCCCGCCCCGGCGTCTGACCCGAAGGCCGGTCGACCAGGGGGGTGCGGGTGGTGCGGGAAACCCGGACATCGGGAGGTCGACGTCACGTCCGCCTGGCGAACCCGAAGGCCCCGGCACGCAAGCTGTTCGAC
>MNCI01031545.1:77958-99756 GCA_015680685.1 Gnetum montanum
CAATGGGGGGAGCGGTTGAGCGAGTTGCACCGTGTGGCGGCGTTGGTCCCCGACCATCGGGCGTGGCTGGTGGCTGGGGACTTCAACCAGCGCCTGCACCCTTGGGAGAAGTCCGGGGGGTGCCCCCCCGCCGCAGGGGGCTGCGGAATTCCAGGCGTTCCTGGCCACCTTCTCCCTCGTGGACCTGCCAATTGAGAATTGGCATTTCACGTGGAGCAATCGGAGGAAGGGACCGGATCGGGTTCTCACCCGGATCGCCCGTGTTTGGGTTGGCGCTGAGCTCCTGCTCCACTCTTCCATCCGTGTGGTGGGGCAGGAAAGGGTGGCTTCCGATCACCGTTCGCTTACCTGCCTGATTGGGCCGGACAGGCTGAGGGCCCCTCGTCCCTTCCGTTTTGAGGCGGCCTGGTTAGCCAAGCCTTGGCTGCGGCCTTTGGTGGAGGAGATTTGGGCTAACTACCGGCCAGATCGGGGGGACCCATGCGATTTCCTCAAAGGTGCCTTGCTTCGGCTGAAGTGGGCCATCAGGGCCCTCCCTGTGGAAGCGAAGTTCTCCTTCCGTACTGGCCTTCGGAAGCTTCGCGCCCAGCTTGCCCAGATCCAGGCCCGACAGGAAGCAGGGGAGGATCTCCACGTGGAGGAGATGCACACGTTGCGGCAACTCCAGTCCCTTGACCTCGAAGAGGAGACGTACTGGCGTCAGCGCTCCCGTGTGCGGTGGATTAGAGAAGGGGACAGACAGACCAGATTCTTCTTCGCTATGGCCAAAACCCGGGGGGGATGTCAACCCCGTTGCCTCCGCAATCAAGCAGGCAAAACCACTGATGATCCGCAGCAGATTGCGCAGGAGCTGACACAATACTGGAGCAGGATTTGGGCCAAGCGCCCCACCACGCCCATCTCGGTACCCATACAGCGCGTGCTGAGCGAACACGACAACGTGCGATCGTTGGCCCCCTTCTCATGGTCGGAGCTCACTGTGATGATCACTAGCATGCCTGGTGGCAAAGCGCCAGGTCCTGACGGTTTGAGCCTTGAATTTTTTTAAACTTTCATAGATATTATAGGGCCCAATATTCTAGATGCGTTCAATCTTATGTTGGCCAGGAGACAGGTACGCAGGGAGCTCAACTGCTCCCGCATTGTGTGCATCCCAAAGCAGTTTGATGCACACCGCCCTGAGCATTTTCACCCCATTGGCGTGTGTAATGTCCTTATCAGGGTCTTCTCCAAGCTACTGGTGCATCGGCTTGTGCCGGTCATGCCTAAGCTGGTGGGGACCAACCAGGCGGGGTTCGTGCATGGACGGGCAATTCAGGACCCAATCCTCCTCATGCAGGAGGTGTTTCACTCGCTTCGGACTACGGGTTTTCCTGGGCTCTGCCTCAAGCTTGACATCACCAAGGCTTATGACACGCTCAGCTGGGAGGCTTTGCAGTCCATCATGTTACAGAAAGGGTTTGATCGGCAGTTCATCCGCTTATGCATCCACATGCAGTGCTCCGCAGGTTTCTCCTTTGATGTGGGGGGCGTTTATGGGGCCTCTCCTCCCTTGGGCGGGGGTTGCGGCAGGGGGACCCGCTCTCGCCCCTCCTTTTCATCATTGCCATGGACCTTATGCAGCAGTATTGCAGCACCTCAAGGGTGCATGGTCTTGACATTGCTGGTGTGGCCTACCGGACCGAACACTATGCGGACGACATGATATTGTTTAGTAGAGCTACGGTCCCACAAGCACGGTGTATCAACATCGCCCTGTCCCGTCTTGTGGCCGAGGTGGGACTGGAAATCAATCGAACCAAATCCTCCGCCCACTTCTTCAATGTGGACGCTGCGGTTAAGAACCGGGCGATACACCTCCTGAATATCCTACCTGGCACGTACAACGACACATATCTGGGCCTCCCCCTTTTCAGGTGGGGCCGCACCACGGCGTGGGGCCCGCTGCTTGCTAAAATTGAGAGAAGAATGGGCCACTGGGCAAACAGGTTCCTTAGCCGCAAGGGGCGCCTGTTGGTGGCCACTGGGATCCTCACGGCAGTCGTGAGGTTCGTGGCAACTGTGGCCACGCCTCCGAATACGGTCGTTTCTGCAGTTAATGCTCTTGTCCGTACCTTCGTTTGGGAGGGGGGCAAGGGGGGGCGTAGAATCCATCTGGTCTGCTGGGAGCGGGTCGCGTGGCCCCATAGTGCTGGGGGTTTGGGGGTTACTTCTTTCGAGGACGAGCTGATGATCGGGCAACAACGGTTGCTGCTCCGTTTTTCGCGCTCCCAAGGAGAACCGACCCCCTGGATCCGAATCATGAAAACCAAGTATCGACCTTGGGTTTCGGGGGCGCGTGATTCGAGACCTTGGCAGGCGCTCTGCCAGCACGCTCACACCGTGCAGACCTTGGTTTGGGGGCGCCTCGAGCCACAGGCCCTCCTGCAGACAAAGTACCCGCGGATGGACGGCTGGCGGCAGGTATGGCAGGGGCACCTGCGTGAGAAAATTAAATTTTTTCTGTGGCTCGTCAAGAACGACGCGCTGCCAGTACGGGCCCTGCTGTAGTGGCGCGGGATCCTCAGTTCAGCAACGTGTCCTTCATGCGACACCGCGACAAAGTCAACGCAACACTTCATGGTGGAGTGCCCCTGCATGCGCGCCACGTGGCGCGTTGCGGCTATNNGCTATGCCCTCCCCGAGACGTCTGACGGGCGACTCCCCTGCCACGCTACTTTTATGGGTAGCGTGGAAGGCACGCAACAACGCTGTCTTTCAGCAGCAACCGCGCCCCCCTCCGACGCGTTTGGTCTCTCAGGCGGCCGCGGTGTGGAGGGAATTCGAAGCTACCATGGGGCAGACACCCACTTTTGAACCGGACTGCGCAGTTTTTCAGGATAACGAGGCGCTTTGGCGGTTAGTGACCCAGTGCGGTTGGTTAGAGCCGTTGCAGAGGCTGGTGGGGGACCCTGACCTGGCGGATGACGCATTCTTTTCCAACTGGGTCAACGACCGCACTCTCTTTCGAGGGCGCGAAATCTGGATCACCGAATCCTCGATTGCCAGCTGTCTGGGGACCCCGATCACTGGGGAGGTCCTATTACCCTCTACCCGAGGGTTAGAGGACACAGAGTTGTTTTTTCCTGGGCCCTCCCCCAGACTCAGAGCCGCCAGGTCCCCAGGTCCTCTTTGCCACGCTTATGGGCCAGGGGGACTGATCTGATTGAGCGCTATTTCGTGCAGTCTGGCAACTCATCTAAGTTGCAGGGCCTCGACTTTGCGTTCCTGTGGTGCCTCAAGTTCGGCACCCCCGTCAACCTCCCCCACTCTTTATAGCGACACTCAGGCTCAAACGGCGCGGCCGGCACTCTGGTTTGATTTTGGCGCTCTGGCGGGTGGCGGGGGGTGGAGGGCTGCCCCCCGCCCCCCCTGCCCCCCCACAGGGGGGCAGTTCGGAGGGGTCGGGGGGCTCCCCCATGGCTAGGCCGCTGGCTGGGGGGTGCTTGGGGCGGGGGGTGGTTGGCCCGGCTGGGGTTCCCAGGTTCCGCGGAGGCTGAGGACCGCGCTGGCGCGGCGCTCCCCCGAGCGCTCGCCTTCCCTCCCGCCAGAGACATCGGGTCAAAGGAACTGGGAGGAGGAGCTTCAACAGGCTATGCAGCGCGCGGCGGCCGAGGTGCGGGGTGAGTGGGAGGCCAGGTGGAATGAGGCCCTTGCGCAGGCCCGGGCCGACATCGAGGCCCAGGTCACCGAGCGCGAGCAGGAGCAGATCTGGCAACAGGAGCTCCTTGCCGAGGCTGCCTGGGCCCGCCTCATCGATGAGGTTTGGGCTCAGGTTCGGGAGGAGCTCTCGCAGGAGGCGGCGGCCCAAAAAACGCGCGAGCTTGAGGAGAGGGCGGAGCAGGAGCGACTGTAGGCGGAAGAAGCCCAGAGGCAGATCCAGCTAGACCGTGCCCACGGACATAACGCCCGGCGGTGGCTGCGGGAGGGGCGGTGCCCATACTTTGTTTTGGGCATTAGCTGCGAGTGCTCCTGGGCGGAGCTCAGGCGTCACATCCGCCGGACCTTGGCGCGGTACCACCCTGATGCAGGGTGTTCACAGGAGGACAGGGGTCGGCGCGAGTCGCTTATGCAGGGCATCCAGCAGTTGGCTAATTTCGTGGATACGGAGGATCATCGTAATACCCTTGATATCCTCCATGAGCTGGAGCACCCAAACTGCGCCTGTAGGCGGCTTCCGACTCACCCGTAGGGGGTTGTCCCTGGTGGGGGGGTCCCCCCCCACGGTTGTTGTGTTGTTGGGGGGTCGCCCCCCAGAGTGTTTTGGCTTCCCTCGGTTTTCTCGGTTCTGGCTGGCTGTGTGTCTGTCTCCTCTGTGATTTCTAGGGCCCGGGGGCCCTCCCTGTGGGGTTTCTCCTGATGGCCCACCGCTTGTTATCGCTTGTAATCTTTGTAACATAATTTTGCTCNTTTACAGTTTCTAAGGTATTCTGTTTCCTCCAGAACAATTTAGTGGCTATACTTTAATTTTTTTTTGAGAAAGTAGTCGGGATTCTATTACGAAAGATCAAAATATGTTATAGAAGATTACAACAGGGATCACCAGCGGTGGCCCCTTCGAGGGGAAAGATCCCCCAACCGATTCCGGCAACTCGCCCCGCCCGTCCGGCTGGAGGCCGAGAGCCGCGAAAAGACAATGAAAAAACATCTACCCCAACACGGGGGCCCTGGGGGGGCGCCCCCCAGAAGAACGGCAAAAATCAAAACTGAAAACTGGAGGCTGGGGGGGGGGGGCGCCTCCCCCCCGACGGCCGAAGACACCCCACCTCCTTAGGGGTTGGTAGGGAGCTGTCTGCAGGCACAACCCGGCCGAATCAGCTCATGTAGGAGGTCCAGGGTATTTCGGTGCTCCCCCGTGTCCATGAAACTGGCCGCCTGCTGGAGACCCTGCATGGCCGCCTGCCTTCTGTTTCTGTCGTCTGTGGAGGTGCCCGCGTCGGGGTGGCACTGTGCTGAGGTTCGGCGGATGTGTCTTCGAAGATTGCCCCAGGAACTTTCGCTACTGATACCTAACATGAGGTATGGGCAACGTCCCCCCCGCAGCCACTGTCTGGCGTTATGCTCATGGGCGCGATTGAGCTGCCGCTGTCTCTGCTCTTCCTCCTCCCTAAGCCGGGCCTGCTCCTCCTGTTCCGCCTGCTGCCGCTGTCTCCGGGATTCAGCCTCCTGTGCAAGCTCCTCCCGCACCTGGGCTCTGATTTCGTCGGCAAGCCGGGCCTTGGCCGCATCTATCATGATGTCCTGTTGTCTAGCCCGCTCTTGCTCCCTAGCTTGGAACTGGGCTTCTAACTCGTTGTGGGCCTGGGCCAGAGCCTCCGCCCATAGGGGCTATACTTTAATTTCAACCATAGCTGTTTTTAACTTTTTATTGCTAGTTTAATGTAAGATCATGAGTTCTGTGTTTAAATCGAACACTAAACATGAAAAATTATAGCTTTTGGAGAATTCACAAGAACCCTCCTATCATTGAGAAAAGAAATGTTGCTGGCTTAAAAGCAATAGCAGACTTCTCAAAGTTTTCCATTGTTGATTTCTAGATCATAATGTATGCTAAACAGAACTCTCCCAGGCCAAGTGTGTCTCACAATGCAGTGCATAGGGATGGCTTTCTGCCACATCAACTTGTTAATCTCTTTGTATATTCAATAATAGATGTTTTCTCAGTCTTTTGCTTTTTCCTTCTCCCAACTATTAATATCAATTTATGGTCAGAGTACATTTTAGTCTTCCTCAACAACCCAATTTTCATTTGAGTAAAATTAGAACTGAAATTTGATTGAGTGAAGAGAAAATAAAATTGAAATTAAGGCCAACTTCCCTGACATGTCTTCATGTCATTTGCTTCCTGAAAGCTTGTGTACTCAAAAGACCTAAAATGGTTGATGTTGACTGTTGCAGGCCATGCGTAAAGAGTTTCCCCAGGCAAGGCAGTTATCTGTTGCACAAGCTCAGGTGTTACGAGCTCATGATGAATGTAAGATGGCAGTTTCTCGTCTACGGTTAAGGCTTTCTCATGAAGAAGCATCTATTCCTGGCACATTATCTGTTGAAGAATTGGTTCCTACAAATGTACAGCTGAGCAGTGAAAAATTTGTTGCATTAGCAGAATTGTCTCGGTTGAAAGGGCAGCTTCGGTACTTGAAGGTGTGTGGTAGTGCATGATATGAATCCTGTAACACGTCTTCAATACTGATATTCAGCATAAGTTGTTTTTGTTGGCAGCTTTGCTATATTTTTTTTACCTTGTCCTTCCAGAAATAGCTTGTAATTATTAAATGATATATTTCCATGTAAAATATTTAAAGGAAATTAAGAATAAGAAATATTATATTGTTAATGATTTCTTGTGCCAGCAATAACAGATTTTGCTGATTCTTATGAAGCAAGGTGGAACATCTATCTCTGCTGCAGACAAACCAGTTTCTGTAATGTTATATACAAGATCATTTCTATAGCTTTTCTATGAATCACTCAGGAGTGTCATGCTGACCGTCGTTAGCGATTGCCAAGGAGAGTTTGGAAAGGTAGACATCCCTTAGTATTTAGATCAAGCTTCTCTTGGACTATGATAAAAGTGTCTTACCCCTTGGAATGCAGCGGAAGTGGACTTGGAAATTGAATCTTTTGGATATGGCATTTCTGGGAAACTTAGCATGAAGGATTATCAAATGTGGATGTGATATGGTTGAAAGCTATGAAAAAAAAAACTATTTAATTTAAATTAGAAAATTTGTATAGGAACCCCATCTTATTTGTTCATCAGCAATGTAGACTTGAAAAAGGTGCGTACATGAATGTAAACATTGTGCGATCTCTCAAGATGGTGAAAGGTTTGATATGGGGCACCAGACAATTAGACAAGGTTTCTAAGGCCTAGGACACTTTACACAAAGGCCAAATGGATACGGAAGCCTTCTAAAAACTAGGTTGCTGGTGTCACATGTGGAGCTTAAGTCCACAACCTGCAACAGCAGCTAGAATTGCTAACAACTAAGCTGATAAGCAATTAACATAAAAGATTTGTTAATAGTTAGTGTTGTTTTTGAAAATGCATGAGGGTTGTAAGCATATCTTTTTTCCATTGTCTTATAATTGCTCATATAGGATCCCTAATAACCACCCTTTAAAATTTAGTACAATTTTTTTCTATACTATACTTAAAACATGGGAATATACTTACACTAGCAATTAATAAGGATGTGACTTATATACATTGATGGGTTGATTAGAGAGCCTACTTACCTCTTTCTCTCATTAGACTTAACAAGTTGTTGATGAGATGGTACCTTATCACTTCTCATAATCCTAAGGATTGATTCATCAATCGCATATCGTCTATCTTTAGTAGTACTATAATACCTTAAGGACTAGCATAGCCAAGGGTGATGGGTAACACTTCCCATCATGTAGGATGCTAGAAAACATCAAACATTTGTGTGACTCACTTGTTTCAAGTTTTGTTGTATAAGTAGCACCAAAGAATGTGGTTGGATGTAATCCTAATCCTCCACTATGTTTCTGTCAAACAAGATCATTTAATTTATAATAGGCTTCAATTACTGGCTAGGAATAAAAATTATATAGGTTTCAACAACTTTCCCTATGCAATGTGGTGTTGCATTTTCACATTGAGGGTCATCCAACTTGAAGATTCTAGATACTATTTGGCTGTGAATTGGGTTAGTTTTGGGTTTTAAACTTACAAATAAGGCTTGGCCCAACCATCATTTTTTGGACTACATAAAGCATTAGTAAATAATGTGTTATCTCAATGTCCCTCATCTATATAGGGTACGTGGCATCTGCCAATAGATCCGGATTGTGCAAAGTGTTCCTAGTCAATTTTTTTTTCTTTTTTGGAAAAAATCAAGCAAAATTTATTCCCAAAAAGAACGACTATACAAAGGTATAGTGTAGGCCAGGGCAACTGACCCCACACCGACAACGGACCCAAACCCCTGGGCCCCTCGCAAATCCCAACCGCATCAGGGCATCCCATTAGCAAGTGAAATGTCCCAACCCTGGACCTTGAAACAGCATTTCGGACTAAGTCGGGCATGTCCCAGCGCCCCACCCCACGTTAGGGGCTTTTGGGGTGGTCCTAGTTAGAGCTCCGACTCTCTTCGAGGGTTTGGAGGTTCGGGAACTGCGCGCCTGGGCTAGCAGCCAGGCGACGATGATTCTCTTCAATTATCCAGGCGATACCTGTCATGTGGTCGCTGATGACGTTCTCAATCCATCGCAGTGTTTGGCTGTAAGATTGCGGTGGCAAGGTCTGTTTCCCAGCAAGCGCTCCCCCAGCTGCCCGAATCGGCCCCCTGTCATTGCTTGCCTGCTTAGTTGTGCTTGCGTTGGGGTCGGCATCTGCAGCTGACGGTACCTGCAGCGGGGCCTGGGCTGGCCCGCCCCGCACGCAACCCCCAACTGCACGGTCCCGGGAGAACATGGCTGCAGGCTAAGCTGAGACTGCGTTACCCCCCGCCAGATGACCGCTGCTCCCCCACCGCCTTTGATACACCAGCGTAGGCTTGAGCAGCGGTCGGAGCAGTGGAACCGGAGTGCCAAGCCGCCAAAGAGCACGGATCACCCCTAGGTGTTGGTCAGGTTGGCGTTGCTGCAGAGAATCCCAGAGGAAGTGGGGGAGGTTAATAGGAGTCTCAGCGCGTATGCACTTGAGAAACATGAAGTGCACCCCGTTGAGTCTGTGGTGGGAACCCGACTGAATGAAGTAACGCTCCACCATCGTGGCTGCGTCCCACCATGCTGGCGAGAGGGCCGACCCCTTGATGTGGCCACTGGCTGTCCGGGGGATGGAGCCCTGGAAGAACTCGGCGACGTCTGCTTGGGACCGAGCCACAGGGGGAATTAGGTCCCCCGTTGTGGGGGCACCAATTGCCTTAGCCAAAGCGTCAACCGTCACCTGGATTTGGCATCCGCGAAACACCGTGTACTCCTCGTTCCAGTTTGCATAGAACGGCTGGACATCCATCTTCGGGTCCGCCGCGATGCGTTGGAGCAATGTTATCCAACCCATTCATGAAACCAGCTGCCAGAGATCAGTTTGTTTTTGAATGTCGGTAGCTAGCGGCTCGAGACAGGCTTGCGGTCCCATTAGTGTAGTAATTTCGTCCCACGATCTTCTGAACCGGTGAGCCAGCGCGGCAGGTGAGGGGATAGTTGTCCCTCTGAAGACCCGATCATTCCTGGCACGCTAGAGGGTCCATAAGGCGGCAAGCGTCTACGAATCGTCGTAACATTCAAGCAGGGGGAGGCCAACCGTACTCCAGAAGTTCCTAGCGACGTGGCACTCATGCACAAAGTGTTGGTGCATCTTGTTGCTTTGATTGCACATCGGGCAGATGGTGTTAATGTGCATGCCACGTGCCTGCAGACGTGTCCGTACGGGAAGCGCCTCGTTCAAGACCAGCCACCCAAAAGCCTTAATTTTTTCTGGTAGGCGGCCTTTCCATAGGTGCTTCCAACGAGGATCCTCTGGGAATTGGCGTTTGAGCAGTTCACGGGGGTGCAATGCGGTCTCAGCTTCGTGGGTGAGGGTGTGAACGTGTGCACAGAGTTGGCGCTAGACTTGGGAGTCAGACGCGGTAGCCTCCCAGGGTCTGTATTTCCGTACCAAAAGCTACACCCACTGGGGGGTTGTCGGACGGCGTGGAGATTCTGTTGAGAAGCCGCTGCCTGCCCAAGGCGGCCTCGACGGCAAATTGAAGGATGTCGATACTGCCCGCCTGGCAGGGGCATGTGGTCTTCTCCCAAGAAACCAGGTGCATCTTCTGTTCGCCCTTACCCCTGGACCACACGAAGTCACGAGTGATCGCGTCAATGCGTTGCATGACGCCGGACAGCGGTGTGGCCATTGAGGTGGCGAAACTCGCCATGGCCGCTAGCACAGTAGTCGCTAGCATGATCTTCCCTTTGCGGGACAAGAACCTGTTTGCCCAGTGGGCTGTGCACTTTTGAAGTTTCATGATGAGCGCCTACTAGGTTCGCTGTTTGTGCCAGTTGTGCATTGGCATTCCCAGGTACATGTCCTCCTTGCTCCTTGGGAGAATCCCCAAGATTTGGATGATCTTAGTACGGACACTGGGGTGGGTATGGGTTGGGTATATCACGGACTTGCTTGTGTTGGTGGTCAGCCCCACTTCCCTCTTCATCCTGTCCATTGCCCGCAGGAGTGCCCGAGCTTGGGGCACGGCGACATGGGTGAAGATCATCGTATCGTCAACGTAGTGGGCGGTTAAGCATATGATTCCGTGGATGTCTAGACCCTGAATGCCTTCCTCCGCGCAGTATGTGTGTAGGAGGTCCATCACTAGGAGAAAAAAGAGTGGGGACAGGGGGTCTCCTTGGCGTAGCCTGCGACCCATGCCTTGGAAGCCCTAGAGGTGGCCGTCAATGTCTAACGAGTAACGTCCTCCCCTTTGAATTTGGAGGCACAAGTCCACAAACGGTTTCGTAAAGCCTTTTGCCTACATTACAGTCCTGAGGGCGGTCCAGCTTATGCAGTCATAAGCCTTTGTGATATCTAACTTGATGCAAAGTCCAGGCAATCTGGCAATTTTGAGAGAGTGCTGGATTTCCTGTAGGAGCAGCACTTGATCCTGGAGATGACGGCCTTTGACAAACCCAGCCTGGTGCTGCTCAATCAGACGTGGCATGAGGGGCGCCATCCTGGCAACCACCATTCACGAGAAAATTCTCAGGAGGGAGTTACAAACTCCAATGGGGCGGAAATGTCCTAGAGATGTGGGGTTGGCCATCTTCGGGAGCAGGACCACGCGGGAGCAATTGATTTCCTTACGAACCTGTTGCCAGGCCAACATTCGGTTAAAGGCATCAAGCAAATTCTACCCAATCAAGTCTTCGAATTCGCTGAAGAATTCGATGGGCCACCCATCTGGTCGAGGGGCTTTATCCGTCGGCATGGCCTTCATAGCGGCATGGAGTTCGGCGCGGGAGAAAGGTTGCATGAGGCGCTGGTTGTCGGATGGGGTGAGGATCTATGGTATAGAGAGGGAGATGGGGTCCGTGTGTTGCCATTTCCAAATCTGCTGCCAGTAGTGCAACAGGGTGTCTGGGCCATAAGATGAGTTGGGCTGTTCCCCATTACCCAGCACTACAATTGGTGGCAGGTCCCCCGATGTGCCTTAGCAGCGGCAAAGAAGAATTTCGTATGTCTGTTGCAAGCCTTGAGCCACTGTATCCGAGCTCTTTGACGCCAATATTCCTCCTCTTCCTAGTCTAAGGTCTGTAGCTCCGCTAAGAGGGCGAGTTCCTATTGAGCGAAATCGACGCCACGCTCTTGTTGGTTCTGGATGTCCTGTAGGTGTGACTGCAGTTGTGTCCTATACCCCTTGAAGCTATACTTGTCCTCCGCGGCTAGGGCCTTGATTTGACGTTTGAGTGTCCAAAGGCCGTTCTTGAGGAAATCACGCAGTTCCTGTGTATCGTTATACGTGGACCAGATATACTGCACAAGCTCGCCCAGCCATGGATTAGTCAGCCAGGTTCTTTTGAATCTGAATGGGCGTGGGGCCCTGGAAACATCTGTCATCAGGTGATAGATGATGGCTCTGTGATCCGAGGCCACACGGTCCCGACCGGAGGCGTGGACCTCCCATTCTAGCATCAGCGCCGAGCTGACCTAGACTCTGTCAATGCGGGATTGCACCCGGGCGGCTCCTTGCCGCCTGTTGCTCCATGTGTACTTGCATCCCTCAATCTCCAGGTCGATGAGGTCCGTACGGCGCATAAGGTCCATGCACTCTTGTGCTCCCAGGGGCTCCGATGTGGAATCCCCGGACTTTTCCCACTGGTATAACCGTTGGTTAAAGTCCCCAATGAGGAGCCATTTGGACCCGCGGGTTATCAGCCATAGAAAGTTTTTATTTTGCGGGAAGAAACTTCTACATTTGGATTTTCAGTTAGGAATTTTACTATTCTTAGCACATAAGATCTACTTGGATGATGGAGGAGATATTCCTAGGATGTTAAGTTGGCATCTCTAGTTGCAAAAATTTTTCCAGAGGGTGGAGGTTCTAGAGGAGGCATTCCATGGTTGATACTTGTGCTACACCAAGGTTATCCAAGGATGATTGTATGTTTGAATTCGATTGACTACTTTAGTTGAGTCAATGAGACTGATATCCTCTGATTTCTATATGCCCCATCAGCCGCACTCTGGTTTAGCTATGTTGTCTTATTCAGCCAAGTGCAACCAATGATTTCCCCTTCCACCTAACCATATGAAGTATTTGATAATTTTGTTGAGTTGATTGGTAACTTGGGTTAGTGATGGTACTATAGAAACCACGTGCCATATCATAGCCGCTATGATTGAGGTTGACAAAATACATTTTGCTTTATGAGATAGGAACTTGTTATTCAAGGCATTGCATCTATCTTGGGTATAAGTGAATGCCATGTTTCAATTCTATGCCATCTAAATATGGGGAACCTAAGATAAACATCTTCTTCAAAACCTCCAATCATACTAGATTATTCTTAAAATATTTTCCTTAAGAGATTGTAGGGTGTGTGTGAAGTGCATCTTGGATTTCTGGCAATTGATAGTTGGACCTAACTGCTAAAAAAGCTTGTGAAGTGCATGATTGTAGCAACCTCCTTAGTGGATGATCTAGTTACAATCATAGTGTTGTAGACATAATGGCTAGATAGGAACTTAAATGGGCCAATGGTAATAACATAGTTCCCCGATTGAATAAGATAAGTTTTAACAATGTCCATTGCAATAATGAACAAGTAGGAGGAGAGAGGGCCTAGAACACCCATCTCTAGGAAGCAAGAGTTAGCACTTGAAGCCTCCAACAAGTTGGCTGAAAATGCAAGAGTTAACTTCACAACTAATTGATACTAGAAACCATGACATACGAATCCAAATTCATAATGACAAAATCCATAACATAAGGTTGATTTGTATTTCACAACCCAACACCAAACATTTTAGGATTTTATGATCATTTGAAGCTAATCCCAATTTTTCAATATTTGGTAAGAGATAAATTCTATTTTCCAAATCTTTTAGCCAAAGAATCTAACATAAGTAAATTTGTTGATCCATTGTGTAAAAAAGTGATAACAGGCTAAGAAGGAATGATACTTAGTCTTTTGAATTGAAGCTTGATGTTGTGATCTTGCCAAAACATTCGTTGTAGCATATAATTTGTGTAAAGTTTACTGTCTAGGGGTTGAAGATGCTTGTCCTTTTTTCCCCTTTTCAATTCTTCGTTAGTTTGAAGCATCACCTGTCAAACCATGAGTAACAAGAAGAACTTTCTTTGATATTTGTGCACAAGAGTTCAAACAAATCATCATCCTAAACAACTGAAATTCAACTTACTTCTCATCTAAAACATCATAGAAAGATGTTGGCTTTCACCTCTAAAATTCCTATAACTTGACAACCTCATCATTTACCTCATTCTAATACTAGCTTACTTGATTTTCCTTATAATTTTGTATTGTTGGTTACATATTTTGATGCATAGTTGTAGTGAGCAAAGTGACAAAAAGAGGAAGTGTTGAAAAGTTTTATGTCAATGCTAAGGAGGCTCATTCTCTTGGCTGCTAGAAGTAGCACCACATTGATTCCTCATGTAGGCCTTCATGATACCTACCCTTCAATAATGGCTTGAACACACTTTGATTGATTTGCTTTAGTTCCAACTATAAATATTCCAAATAAGCAGTTAAGCAATAACATTTTCAAGTTGAGGCATACACAACACATCAAACAATATACAAAGCGAAACTTCATAAAATGTTTTTTAAAAAAGCCAAACCTAGCACTCTAATACCAAAATGTAACACCCATCCATAGGAAGCAAGAGTTATCACTTGAAGCCCCCAACAAGCTATCTGAAAATGCAAAGAGTTAACTTTTTTTTCCCCCAAACAGTTGATCAATTGTCAAAGATTCAACTTGCATATAGACTAGCATAGGCAACTATCAATAAAATAAAGAATAGCAAAGAAAATTGTATGAGGCAAGGAAAGACCCAAGGATCTAGCAAGAAGAGAATGCCAATATGACGATTGACATCTCTTAATATACTATGCATTGAAGGTGTAATACAAAAGCAAAAACATCTAAAACTTAAAATCATATCTGCAGCCATTTGGCTTAGCAAAAAGCCAATTAATTCTATTGCTTCACTTTGCATCCTTAAATTATGCACAACCAAAATGTAATCTGTCCTAAGGAAGTCAAACTCAAGGAAAACATATTATTCATGTACCTGAAAAATTGCAAATTGAAATAATGCAACTTGAGTTGGGGTTTGAAATTAACAAGGGGAAGTCGACTATTTACTTGGCCAATACAATGAGAATTGTGGGGGGAAGGATGGTGCAGCTACTGGGGATCTTGCTTGGTAGGTTGCAGGACTCATATTTGGGGATGCCAATTCTTGAATGACAGTTGAAGAGGGCATGGTGAGGGCTAGTGGAAAAATTGTAGACAAAAACCTCTCATTGGGCCACCTAGTTTTTGTCCCGAAAAGGGAAGATGATATTGGCTTCGACGGTGCTCATGGCTACAGCGAGGTTTGCAACTTCAATGGCTGTCCCACCAACCAGAGTTATACAGAAAATTGGCTAGATCATTCGGTGGTTTGTTTGGTCTTGGGGGAAATAAGCTTCAACTAGTATGCTAGGTGCAGACAATGCACGTGAAGTTGGTGGGGGGAATTGGGTTGTTGTCCTTTCATGATGAGGTTACACTAGGAATGCAAAGGCTGGTTAATGGGTTTATGGCCCAAAAGGATGGGCTGGCCCCATGGATGAGGTTATTGAAGCAAAAATATTGCTATTGGGAGGTTGATGTGAGGAGCTCTTAATTATGGAAGAATCTTTGCAAGCATGTTAAAGAAATGGAGGCTAAGGAATGGCTGGGAAAGTCCCCTAAAGAGGTGATGAAGAATATGCATCCACTGACGAAGGGATGGAATGAGATTTGGTAGGGCAAACTACTTGAGAAGGTCAAAGCTTTTGAATGGCTTATTAAGCATAAGGCACTATTTGTGCAGGTGCTTTTGAGGGAGCAAGGGATGAATATTGGTGCCATTTGCCCTCTCTACGCTGCTGAGCTTGAGACCTTGGAACACTTTATATATAGATGCTGATATATGCAAGAGGTCTAGAGGAAGGCCAAACTAAGGCCCCTTATCATAGTTAATGAAGATTTTGAAGCACTTACAGTATTATGGGTGGGATGGAAGGGTAGGAATCATCAAATATTCCGTGGGCAAAGGCTGCCCACATCGTCAGTTGTCACACAAGCAAGGCTTCACTTGTGGGCTGAAGCAATCCAAAGTATGGGGTGAAGGCTTCTTTTTGAGATGGCTTCCATGGAATTTATGGGAAATGCAGAGCTTTGGGCTTTGATTGAGAGAATGGGTTGGGTAGACATGCTAAAACGTATTGAGGGGGAGCCAAGGATGCCTATGGCAAGCTTCTTTGACAACTGGGTGGGGGATGAAACATGGTTCCGACGGTGGATCAAAGTGATCAAGGGGGCGCTAGCAGAGGTGTTGGGAGTCCTGCCAAAGGGGGTGATTATTGCACAACACTCCACACCCAAATGCATGCTACTGAATTTTTTAGGGGTGCGGTGAAGAGGATGGGCAGCGGACACATTCGTAAGTCAGCGCTAGATGGCAAATGGTAGACTGCGGTAGTGTTCATTGAACGATATTTTGTGCTACCCAGGTACCCTCACAAGCTCGTGGGTGTCCATTTCACCTTTTTGAGATGTTTGAAGCATGGAATCCGAATTAGCCTACCTCTATTTTTCTTGGATTCACTGCAACAACGGTGGCCAAGGCGGCATCCGGGGGTGATTTTGGCACTATGGAGGTCGGGGTGGACAAATATTCCTCAGTTGCAACTGGTACCTCATCTAGTTTACTAGAGGCAGGGAAGGCAAACCATGCATGAGCCTCAATTGGAGACAATGGAGGGTTTGGAGAAGACAGGGAGATGTGGGGTTTCCTCGAGGCCTAGGCAAGTCAAGTAGCCGGGGTTGTCATGGGAGGCGGGGCCAGAACAACAATTGGATGCTCCTAAAATTCAAGAGGGGATTGATGAGGCGTGTTGGGTTGTGGTAGAATGCACACGACAAGAAGAGTGGGTGGTGTGGTTGTCTCACTGGCAAGCAATGCAGGAGGAAGTACAGAGGGAGGCAGATGACCAGAGGGTTCGAGACCTACAGTGGATGGAAGATATGCTCAAGGGCCATAGCATGGACTTAACACAACTTGTGGCGGAGAATAGGTAGTAGCTGGAGCAAGGCCGAATGTAGGAGGTTGGAAGATTGCCAACGGTGACATCATAGGTAGCGGAGGAGGGGGAAACTTCCTAGAGATTGGGAGCAAAGAGGGTGTCGGAGGGATGATGCTTGAACAATGGCATGGGGGGATGCATGGGTGCCAGGTGGGATGGGTTGGGTCCTGTGACTGGGTGATAATCTGGCGGCCTCATTGGAAATAAAGGTAGGGTAGTGTGGGGTCTGGAGGGATGTCGGAGTCTCGCAGCTGGGTTTTGGGGACATTGGGGGATGGTTTGGGTGTGGGATGTTGTCTTGTGGGTCTGTTTTGAATGGGGCCAAATTGAGTTGGCCCGAGTTGTACACCCTTGCACATAATTTTTTTGGATTAATTTATCTCGAATTTTTCTTGAAAAAATACATCAATCTTTACATTTATTCATAATATCATTGCCAATGATACAATATTTAGGGTTCAACAAACAAGAAAAATCAGAAACTAGATCATGCACATTAATAAACTTATTCACATAGACAATTGGACAAGAAGCACAAGAATCTTATGAAACAGTAGTTTACAAATCAAATTATCAAAACTCTTAATAAAAAAATCAAAAACAACTACTTTTAGTATCAATCAACAACCCATCAGCATAATCAGATTTTGGTTTAACCATTGCTAATAAAAAAGGACAACCATGAAACCAAATAGTGACAACAAAAATCTATGCAAGATTCCTTTGATACAATGTACAGGTCTAATTTACAGATCAAATTTTGATTTTCCTTGGACATAATAATAAATTAGATGTTGTTCATCAAGAGACTTGTCCAACCCCAACTATTGGGCACAAGAAATGTATAAATCAATAATATCAATCCATTCAAATACACAATAAAACTATTTTATTTTCTTTCAGCAACCCTCAGTAAAAATCATTTTAATAACTTTTCTAAACTGAAGTAATAAATTGCACACAACTAACATTTAATCAAACTATCTAATTTACAAATAATGGAGATTAGAGAAATCACCTACATTTAACAACCATAATTTAACATAACTAACATTTAATAATCATAGATTAACATCTTAGATTTCCCCAACTCCACTAGACTCATAGAAAGATAACAAAATCAGACTTGAGAAGGTACCCAAATAAGAATCAAAATTCAATTCAAGTATTAAGCATTCAAGGGGATCATCAAGCCAATTTTCCAGCCAAGAAACAAGAATTCAACAATTCTGTAAATTTTAGAAAATCACAAAATAGAAATGGGCCCTAAGATACTCACTTTCTGCCAGCAGTACCAATCTTCATATAAGGGATCCTTAGCCCCTAATACCAATATGCCCCAAATTGTTATGGGTATTTCTGAATCATTACAGAAACAACTCTTATCCAAGTCATTTAGACCTGAGAGTGTAGAGGACCATTGAGGAGATCCATCAACAAAATTCAGGATTCAACAATCCAAAATCTCAACAACAAATCTTCTCAAAGTTGATTCTAACATAAAATAATATTCAAGGCAAAGAAAGGAGAAGAGATGAGATATTGAGATTATCAACCAATGTTGTCCATCACACATAGCAATAGAAGGATTTATCTTATTTTCTTTCTTAAATTTTTTGCTTATCAAGAACAATTAATTACAATATTGGACTGCTGCTCAGCTTAAATTTCCCTTTGATTTGTTGTCTTCTGTAGCAACCACAATCTTCCCTTGTTGTTATTAATTTTCTTCCAGCCACAACCTTCTCATATTGGTGTTCATTTGCTGTTTCAGCCACAATATTCTATTGTTCTTCTTCTTCTCTTTCAGCCATCATTTTCTTGTTGTTGCTGATTTGCTATTCCAACCATAGTCTCTTTTTGCCGTTGTTCATTTCCAGCCACCTCCCTTGTGATTCAGCTCTCCTTCCCTCCCCTATGCACCTACACTTTCTCCCTTTTTCTCTTTTTTTTTCTGCATTTTCCTCTCCCCTCTCCCCTCTATAATTGCTAGCAGAATTTAAGAGATGATGGGTTGTTTCTTGTAATTGATTCTTTATGAAAACCTGTTCTGCTTCTCCTTTTTTTAAGAAATAAAACCTTTTTCCGTACTACTTAATCATGAGTTCAATTCTTTCTATGATCACTCTTAAAATTTTAATAAGTTTGTAGGTTCAATTTCCTAAGTTGCCACTTTCAATGCTTTGAAATTTTAATTCTACCAAGTCTTAGGTTTGATTCCTCTTAATCTCATATAGCAGAAAATTGATAAACATGAAATATTTAAACATAATATCCACCTTTGTTCCTTCTTTCTTTAGCAACATGGCACCTCTAAATGTATCAGCAATAAATGTGTAGTTGTGCTTCATTTCCAGCAACATTGCTCTTAGAAATCAATTCATAAGGTGCAATGGAAGGGATTTCAAAATGGGAATATGAACAAAGTGCAAGTCCAAGACATAAAATCAAGAGAAACACCTTCTCTTTCAGGCCATCAGCAATGCAAAAGCTTCCATTTTATGTTCATATTTTATTATCACATTGTCTTACGATGCCTTAAAAGGTCATCGCACAACCTTATTATTATTGTCTCTAGTATATCTCTGTCTCTCCTATTGTCTAGGCGCCTTGTTCCTGATTTTGCTGCACTTGAGGCAAACTTGTCCTGGGATCCTTAGTATATTTGATGGCAACTTAGACTTTTTGGGAAATGCAGCCCACTACTGGAAAGGAGAATTTGAAATACCTATGGGATTTAACTGTTTGAGTTCTTGAAGTTTGCAGGATCTAAGCTGTACTTTTTTATGTATTATTAGTATATTTTGTCTAGATTAGTTGATCCAAAGATCCTAAGAAATTCTTAAATGTATTTCAAATTTGAATGTTGTTGTTGACGATGTCTTTTGTCTTGTTCAAAGAAAGTAAGGATTTTTTTGCTTTGGAATGGGTTAGAAAAGTTTTTATTAATAATGAAAAATTGGAGTGAAAAAATGTCAATGTTACACACGTCCAACTATCTTATAAATTGTTAATGATAAATATATATTCTGTTTCCACTAACCTTTTTCTAGTTTAAAAGAATTTTGCAAACTTGCAAGCAGTGTTTAAAAAGTCTGTAAATTAGTTGTGTTGGAAAAGAGTCAGGAGAACGTTGGGAAGTTGGACAAATTGGTGAACAAAGTTGGATGAATCAGAATGAAAAGCATTGATTTTGTATGAAAAATAAAATAAAAAAAACCAGGCTGACTCAACTTAGGTCAGCCTGTGCATTTTAATGCAGTGACGGTTTATCAAACCAGCAATCAGTCGCTGGTTTAGAAAGCACTACTTGCAAGTGAAAAATATTAGTGGCTGCTAAAAATAAGTAATAAAGTGAGCTTCATTAATTTGCAAATATTTATTAACATCGTATCATTGTATTCCTTGTGTAATACCCATTCATAGGGAGCAAGAGCTAGCACCCAAAGCCCTCTCTACAAAGAAAGCTAGTTGAAAGAAGAAAATGCCCAGGTGGCTTTCTTTTTGCAACGTAACCTACAAAATTAAAACGAAATCAACAATGCCTAGATCTAGCTCTAAAACAAGTAAATCAAAATTAATTTTAAGAATTAAGAGATAATTTTATAAAGAAATAGCCATTGTAAAATATCTATGCAAGATTCATTAGATTAAAAAAAATCCAAACTTTTTATTATTCAACCTAAAAAGAAATATCTAATTAGGATCATTTACACATTTGTAAACCAAAGAAATGACCACAAAAGCAAATAAATTAATAATCTCATATTTGTTCAATCACGTAATAATATTTTATAATTTCCAGCAACACACAAAGCAAGATCATCTGAATTTAACTCTTGTAACCATTTCACCATTAATTATTTAATCAAGAAATTCATATGTTCAATAGTAGAGAATAAATAAATCTCAACCATAAATTAACATCCTAGGTTTTCCCCCACTCCATCAACTTATAGAAAGATATCAAAATCAAACGTGAGAAGGTATAAGAAAAAAAGTATAATTCAAGATTCAGATCCAAGATTTATGCATTCAAAGGGGGAGG
The DNA here is from genome assembly GCA_015680685.1 of Gnetum montanum. Classification (NCBI taxonomy): domain Eukaryota; kingdom Viridiplantae; phylum Streptophyta; class Gnetopsida; order Gnetales; family Gnetaceae; genus Gnetum; species Gnetum montanum. The sequence goes on from MNCI01031545.1 coordinate 98,363, forward strand.
GTTCATCAACCAAAATCCATGAATTCAACAATTTAAAAACGTTCACAATTATCAATGGGCCCAAGGATACTCTCGCTTTTTGTTGGCAATACCAATCCTCATATTAGGGATCTTTGGCCCTTGTCGGCAATCTTTTGCCAAAAATGCCTCAAATTGTTATGGGTGTTTTTGAATCGTTATAAAAACAACTCTCTTCCAAGTCATTTAGGTGTGAGAGTGCAGAGGATGGGTGGAGAGATCCAAAAAAAGGTATTAAGGGTTTCAAAAATCTAAGCTTACAACAACAATCTTGATATTTTCATACAAGCATTGTGAAGGTGTTTAGATAAGCAAGAAGAGAGGTTTGAGAAAATCAGCCCTTGCTGGCCATTATCAAACATAACAAAGATGGATCATTTTACCTCCTTGCTTAGATATCTTGCTTACTAAGAGGAATTATCTGAATATTGGATTGCTATGCCACACTTGTTTTCTTTCTCCTTGCTATCTCTTGTAGCAATGACAATCTTCTCTCCCTTCCCAACCACACTCCCTATTGTTGTATCTTTTTTTTTGTTCTACTCAGCTACCTTTGCCTTCTATGTGTTTTTTTATCTCTCCTCCCCTTCCTATTTGTAGGTGGAATAAGGGATAATGAAGGGTTTCTTGTAACTAACTTCTTGGGAACTGTTCGTATTCTTTTCTTTCTTTTTAAAGTTCTCTCCTTTTTTTTCAGCAATGGGTCATGAGTTCAATTCTCTTCATGATCACTATAAAAAAAATCAATAAAATATGTATATTCATAGGTTGCAGGTTCAATTCCTAAATCAACAATTTTTGATATTTCAGAATTCAGGTTTTGCTAGATCTCAGGTTCAATTCCTCTTGATAATTACATAACATTCCGGCGTAATATCTATCTCTTTATCATTCAGAATTGTCATAAGATGCAAGGTAAAAGTTTTCAAAATAGATTCATGATAAGAGTAGTTTAGGATACATAATCAAATAAGGCACGTTCTTTTTTAGTTCATCAGTGATGTGAATTTTCCCATTGTTTTATGAGCCTTGAAAGGTCATCACCTGACCTTTCTACAGCCATGGAGAGGATACTTATACTCTACTATTTTGAACTAAAAAGAGCAATTCATCACATTTAGATAAAATAAAAAAATGAAATATAAAGCTACAATATTTGCACGCAATATCCTTGATTCATGGGTCAGGTTTCTCCAACTTGATTCATAGGTCAAGTTCCTCAATATGAGCATTCTTTTGCATCACAACATACCTATTTTAACTCTTGAGGCACACCTTAAAGCATTGTCCTCTATTTTTCTTTTGTTTCTCAGCATCTCTGTTTTTTTTTTTTTTGAGAAAGTATTCGGGATTCTATTATGAAAGATCAAATTATG